>ADNK01001874.1:0-12317 GCA_000320545.1 Bigelowiella natans CCMP2755
AAAGAGGGGGGTTTTTCATTGTAACAAAATTTCGGGGCATTTTTTTTTTCTCCTTCCCCCCCCCCCCCCAAAATTGCACTTTAGGGGGGGGGGATGTTCTTTCTTTCGGGGAAGGGGAGTTTCAAGGAGGTTTTTTCTTTCTCCTTTTTTTTTTTTTTTTTTTTTTCCCCCCCCCCCCCCCCCCCTCCTCCTCCTACTCCTACTACGGATACGCAGATTCTCGTCCGGGGCCCTCTCTTAGCGTCCGGGTACTATCGTGACGAACAGAAGACTACCGAGGTCCTGTCGGTGTCTGTCACAGATAGAACACTTGCGTTTTTTATCATACCCGAGCTTACACGGCAATGTCGTAACAATACACGCGGATTGATGAAAAATGGCGATGGCGTCCTCTCCACAGCGTGGCCGAAGCCCCGCGTGGAGGCCGTAAGCACTTTTGTTGTGAGTGTCTATTCCATGACATAATACCGCAGTAAAATGACAAATTGCCCATCGCAACAGGCGTGGGATAGCGAGGGGTGGTTCTTAAGCGGTGATATCGGCAGGTAGAGCTGTTTTTGAGTGCGTGCGTGCGCGCTTGTGTGTGTGTGTGTGTGTGTGTGTGTGTGTGTGTGCATTTGTGCGTGTAGAAATAGATCAGTATAGATTCCGCACTACTATGATTTTGGTGGCAAGATTCGCGTGTCTCTGAAAGAACAACCATAAAAGAAAAACACTATCACCTCGCTCTCCTTCTATACCCCCGCATTTCCCTCGTTGCATTGCTCCCGTGTTGGATGCTTTCATTCTTGGGAACATCGCTGCTGCTGCTGCTGCTGCTGCTGCTGCTGCAGGGGTTCTTCGTACTCACTGAGTCGTCTGTTGTTTCTGTTGTTGATCGTTCGCCTCCAGATTCAACCGGGATGGAAGTTTGGCGGTGATCGATCGTAAAAAGGTTCCTGCGCTAAGCAGCCAATAGATCATCCCAAGGGAGAATTAGAGCGAAAGAGAGCAACGAGGGAGGAGAGGGGGGAGGGGGGTCTCATAACGAGTACGACTAACGCCTACATGCGCAAAATCAAAGTCTTAACATCCGATCGTTTGTTTTTTTGCGGTTATTAATATTCTTCGGATCTCCCCACCCCCCCCCTTCCCTCCTCACCCGGTTACGCCGCTGGAACATGCAGTCGATGTTCAAGTTGGCACAAGGCGAATACGTATCCCCTGAGAACTTAGAGGCGGTGTGTAATATATATATATATATATATATATATATATATATAATATTGAGAGAGAGAGAGAGAAGAGAGAGAGAGAGAGAGAGAGAGGATGTAGCAGCACTGTGTTGCCTCCCTCACATGCAATTGCATACTCCCTTCACAGGTCTTGGGCCGTAGCGAATGGGTTAAGCAGGTTTAATCACAAAAAGTGGGGGGGGGGGATAGAAATGATGGCAATATGATGAACAGTGCCACTTTTACATGTAGCTCGTAGCGTTCTCTCCCTCAAAACTAACATACGCTATGTAGGGTTAGTAATAGAGGAGTAGTAGTAGTAGTGGTAGTAGTGGTAGTAGTAATACCAGAGAAGCACACTGTTTAACTTGTGTATACAAACACACACGCGCACCCCCACACACATATATATATATATATATATATATATATATATACATATTGAGGGCTGCTGTTTACCCAAAGGTCTGGGTGTATGGAGACCCCTCAGAGCGGTAATAATGTATGCAGTGTTGTGTATCATGGCCAGCATAAAAACAACAGCATCGCAATTATCTCTCTCTCTCTCTCTCTCTCTCTCTCTCTCTCTCTCTAACTGGTTTCCTTCCAAAAAATAATCTCTCTTTCTCCTTCTCTCTTTCTCTCTCTCTCTCTCTCTCTCTCTCTCTCTACATGTGTGTGCGTGTATGTGTGTGTGTGTGTGGGCGATCCTTCATTCTATGCCAACCCAACAGATACGTCGTGTGCGTGGTGGTTCCGAGCAGAAAAACGGCTTTGGCGGTATAAGAAGTGCACACATGAGACACAAATACACAGGCACACATACACACACACACACACACACACACACACACACATACACAAATACATCCCCATTCTTCCTCGTCATCATCATCATCATCATTTATCTGCCGTATTGTATCATCTTGCACGTTCGTCACCGTTGCCACTTGTCATACGACAGTGGGGGAGGAGGCACGGCCTTGCCTCCGTCAACTACGCCGATGTATGCGCCAACCCGCAACTTAAGCAGGTCTGGTCTACTCTCTCCCTTTGTAATGAACCCCTCCTTGATTCCTTCTGCGAATGAAAACATCGATAATCTTCGTTCGTCTAAGAAGTTTTCATCGTTTACGCTGTGGCTAATCTGTAGCGCTAAGATATGCGATCGTGTTGTCATCACCAACTCCCACAATGCCTTTTATATAGGAGGTTCTCCTCAGCCTCCAAGCCGAGGTCTCCAACGCCAACTTGCCGGTACGAGCCGCGTATGAAGCGTCCACAGCGCAGTAGCGCAAGCTTTCCTGCTTTTTTATTCTGTTGAAGGGAAGTTCAAAAGCAGACAAGAGAGAGGGGGGGGGGGGGAGAGAGAGAGAGAGAGAGAGAGAGGAGGGAATGTTGAGGAAGATAGTGAGAGAGAGAGCGCATGAGATCTCCTTCCCCAGGCCACTCTTAATCCCTGAACTACTATCACAGGCCTTCCAGCGACCAATACGCATACACCTTGAGACGGACATTAACGATATGGAGCAAGGTAGTGGTGGAATGGATTAGATAATGATGGAGATGACGATGACGATGATGGTGACATTGCATCAGCAACGATCTCTCTCCTTCTCTCTCTCTCTCTCTCTCTCTCTCTCTCTCTCTCTCCTTCTCTCAGTTCCAATCTCTATTCTCTTATCAATATGGTATGGACGACTTTCCGCAGGTTTTACCTTGGAGAAAGGAATGGTAACTCCAACTATGAAGTATAAGGTGAGGTTTTGTCTCATCTCTCTCCCTCTTTCTCCCTCTCTCTCTCTCTCTCTCTCTCTCTATCTATCTACCTATCTTCCTTCTCCATATGTCCCTCCTCCGACTTTCTACCCATAAAGGCATCCCCCCCCCCCCCCTCCTACACACACACACACACACATTTGCGAAACTCTAACAAGAATTTACACAATTTCTGCAGAGGCCGATCATGCAAAAACTGTATGCAAAGGAAATCGACGCGATGTACAAAGCGGCAGCAAAAGGACGATGAACTCAGATGCATAATTATTCATAGATGAGAAAGATGCAATGAAGTATTTTAAAGATAGAATGCATCGTTAACTTGCTTCTCCAAATTTTGAAAGTAAAAGCTAGTGTTCATTAGTACATACAATACCCATGACCTTTCTCTACCAAACCGCAAATAAAACTAAAATACGTTGTTGAGAGATACGGCATGGATCGCACACACACATTCACACACACGACACAGCTAAAACCATGCAACACATGCTATTAGGCATTCTTACGTACGACATATAAATACATTGCACGAGCCGCTAGAAAACATGATGGAGTAGCTCATGCATTATTACGCTTACAATTATACCATGTACATGGGATGTAAGCCGCGGGGCGATCGGTCGCTGTATTACATTATTTTACTCTGCCTATAACGATAATGATCAGTGCGTACAGTGCTTGGCATTAACAGGAAAAGCTACTGCATCTGTTGATGATATTGATAAAGCTCGCTTCACTGTATATTTAAATAATAATGAGGTGTGTAAATGTGGCGTATCATCATAACAAATGCTAGGAGCTATACATCTCGGAATGGTGCGCTTACAAGTTTCGGTACCCGTGCGGTAGCTCGACTCTATGAATATCTCACACTTGCTATATTGCAAACTGGCTATTCTCATCCGAAGATCATCGTATCGATCAGGATGGGCGTTTTCCCTCCTACTTGTGGACAACCCACTCTACGACTTCCCGTGCCACTAAGTTCTCAAACCAATAGCAATTGTTTCCGAAGTCCTTATATCTTCCTGCGGTCACACACTTGAACACAACCCGCGGCGCGAAGGCAAGGGCCGCGTTGGGGGGGAACTTCTCCTTCTTGGCTGCAGCTGCAGAGGAGAATACAAACTCGGGACGAGAAAACTTCTGTGTCGCTACAGTAGTATTTCCCTCCTCCTCCCCTCTTCCATCCTCAGGCATCATCGGATCCATCGACTGCCGAAAGGGAACCCCTGCTGCGAATTCGGATTTCCCGTCTAATATCGAGAAAAACTTGTTTCCGACCACTGCACAGCTCTTGTAAAAGTACTTTGGCAGGGCCGTTTTCCTCAAGATGTTTGAGTCCTTGCTCACTCCAGTGCTCCCAGAGCATTGAGACGCAGAATGTTGGTGATCAAGGTCTTGGCCTAGATCCTTCCGCTGGAGCTCGCCAGCGTCGTCATCCCCCCCCCCAACGGTTGCGAGTTTGGAATTGTTCAATCCCGAGGCAGCAGCAAACAACTGTTCCGCCCTCAAGTTTACTGCAGCGGTGAGCTGAGCCTCCTTCTTACCTTTGTATCGCTTTTGCCACGCTTCAAAGTCCTGGTCAATGTCCTCCAATTCCTTGTAGAGCCCAGATAACACCTCGTCTCGGCGCAAGCGTACCCTTTGTAGCCGCACGGTCAACTCCCTCTCCTGCTCTTGGAAGATCTTCTTCGTCATTTTTATCCTCTCCTCCAAGGAGCGCTTGCCCTCCCCTTGCCTGCCAACCTCCAGCTGTTCCATCTCTGTCCGAGGGGGGTGCGCGATCTGTTATTTGTTGTGCTGTTCAGGTCTTGCCAGAACTACGACAGTTTTCCGCTCGTAGAATCTTTTTTTAGGATGTTTTATGGTGATAATACTCGAAAACCTTTCGGTCAGTTGGCGATTTTGGTCATTAAAATCGTCCCCCTCGCTTCGATAAAATTCCAATCTTTTTAGTTGTTTTCAGTATTAATTTATGTCCAGAAGAAGGTCGGCGAACGCCTTGCATTGGCCGTGCGAGCATCAAACCATGGCGTCCGTCCGGGCCGCCAGGCCCCGGACTTTGTCGATGGCTTGGCTCTGTATCTTCGTTCTAACAGGGGCGGCCATTCTTCTACGCAACGATCCCCTCCCATCCCCTCTGCTAAAATCAGGGCTCGGGATGCCGTCATGGACAAGCTCGTTGCAGGAGAAGGACATTCTCACCCTTCGTGGAATGATCGACGCAGGGAGGCTACACGTGGACGAGTTGTCCAACCCGACGAAGGAGTCGCTCAAAGCTTCTCTCAAGAAGGTGCCAACTCTCTTGATTTATGAACTTCCCTGTGTCTTTTGTTGTTTAAGAGGAGTCTGATATCACACTCGATGTGTTCTTGGTGTGTTCGTTGGCGTGACCACGCAAAAACTTCACTGCCGCCCTCATCAACCCGCTAAACCTTACCATCGTCAGCAAATGATAACACATTAACACAATACTAGCAAGAAATTGATGTTGGAATTGCTACTTACAGCCGCTCCTAGTGAACAGAGCGTGGCTGGCCTACAGGGAGTCATCGTCCTCTCGATCTGCATCTGCAGCTGCAGCCTCGGACCCACGCGGAAAGCTCACCATAGAGGATATAGACAGGTTTCAGCGCTTTCGAATACTCGACGACGATGGGATCAAGCCTCCCGAAGCGACGAGGAGCCCCCTAACAGCAACCCAGAACCACAACAACGACGCGAGCGGCCCGATAAAAACGTCCGGACAGACACACTCTCGCATGATTCTCTGTTTTCCCTTCTTCCTTTTTAAGATGCAGTCGTATGCTTGCTGGGAAACGAGCCAACGCGCACAGAGCCGACGCGCCCATCTAACACAGTCCGCACACGTCGTACTCCGACAACTCCCGATCGCATGATATGTAAGTAGTGGTCCGCGCCTGAGATGATGAACGCGATGTAAATTTTTACAGTGCTGCTGGAGGGGGGAGGGCCCAGGTTGGGGCGCCAGGCTACCCTTTCAAGGATGAGGAGGAAGAAAAGAGGAGGGCGGAGAAGGAGAGACTTTTGCAGGAGAATTTGCAGCGAATCCGCAGGGAAAAGAAAGCCGAATACGCAAGGCTTGGATATGGAGACGTACATTTGGAGCAAGGCGACGGCTATTACAGTGCTGCTACTGGAGGGATGATGAAGGATGAGGACGGGACGATAGGCGAGGAGATGTTAATGGGAGTTAACGATGCCAAGGAGGAGGAGGAGGAGGAGGAGCAGGGGGGGGGAGGGGGGTGGCGAGACAGCCCGAAAAAGCAACACCACCGGAGGAAGAAGAGGGGGGAGGACACAGACGACCAAGCGGTGATAACATGTTTATTTGAATATTACAGATGTGTGTGTGTGTGAATATTACAGATGTGTGTGTGTGTGTGTGTGTGTGTGTGTGTGTGTTACGTGTGCACCTCTCTCATTATTCCGTTTGAATCAACCGATGACAAAAGGCGCAATCCGTGCCGCACCGTGGGCTGCGCCACCCCCCCCTCGGCAACACTAGCTTCTTGGCGAAGGGGGGGCGGCAGTTTACGTGCACATGGCCTGGCTGCGAAGAGAGGGAGCCTTTTGACTGCGCGGAGGAGTTAATCGTGCACTACAACGAGCACAGCCTCGCAGACATGGGAGATCCCGACAACGCCAAAGAACGCAAGATTGTTTCGAGGAGTGATAGGAAAGACCCGGAAGATCTAACCGCGGTCTGGCTCAAGGAGGCGGGTCTGTTTGCATGCGCGTGCGCGCGCGCGCGCGCGCGTGTGTGTGTGTGTGTGCGTGTCTATGTCCACGCGTTCTCTTGTTGCCGGTGCCTGAGAGATAGCGGCGTTGGCCTCAGGAAACGTTCGGTTCCGAGAGGGTAAGTTTGTAGAAGCAGAAAAGCTCTACTCCCAGGCCATATCCCAGGCGCCGGACCAGCACGTTTACTACGTCAATAGGGCAAATGCGCGCTACAAGCTGCAGAACTTCACCGGTAAGTATCTAGGGAGGGGGGGGGGGGCGGGGGGATGGAGGCTCGTAAAAAAGAGGAGAGGAGGATGAACTGTGCATTTCTTTCCAACGCCGACAATAATATCCTCGAAACACGCTCTACAGCTCCCCGTGAAACCGGTCTACCTGCCATGCACGATGCTAAGTATCACGCCTATCACTTTTGAGAGGTGACGACCCAGGTTTCGTCATCTTCGGCCTTTTCCCCCCTGCTGCGAGCACCCTCACCTCGAATTCTTTCCATGCTCTGAAGCGTCGTCGTCGTCGTCGCTAATCTATCCTTCACACCGCGCGTGCATGATCCTGGTAGGGTCACTGGAGGACGCGAAATTCGCCGTGAAGCTGTGCCGGACGTACGGTAAGGCGCACTATCGTATGGGCGAGGCCCTGATGGCGCTCGGAAACTATCGCCTCGCTGCACAAGCGTACACCTACGGCGCCAGCTGCGAGGCGGGGGAGGAGGGGCATCGAAATTCTGGCAAAAGCAATTCATGGGACAGCAAAGCACGGTATGTGCTGCAAGTAGTAGTACGATAAAGGAGGAGGAGGAGTCTCCGATAATATGACAAAAGAGAGAGAGAGGGAGAGAGAGAGAGAGAGAGAGAGAGTAGATATAGCATCCACCTTCCTACCTCTGTTGTCTCATCAACTGCCAAGCACACCGACACGTAGCCAAAACGCAATCTCCTACTGAAACCCCTGCTTCTACCGCGATTCTTATCAGCCTTGCCGCCAAGTACGCAGCTGACGAGGAGAAAAAGCAAGAGCGTGAGGCTCAGGAGATTGCAAAGAACAAGAATCGTGTACTGATGAAAGACAACATCGTCGTACACCGAAAGCAGGCGTACATGGGGTCGCTATTTCTAACAACTACTACTACCACTCAGCATGCATGAAAAGATGGCGAATTTAATTGCGCGACCATTAGAATAAATTTCACTGCTGCGAACAATAAGTCGATGATGGATAGATCGATTCCGTACATCATCATCACGGCCTTAGGAGGCTCTCTGTTGGCTGCTGTCGCAGGGAGGGAAATCATTGGCGCACTTAGTGCCTTTACACACCGCTGGAACAATCACCACTTTGATTACTTCGATTCTTCCGAATAAATACTGTTTTGAGCTGTTGTTTTCTTCTTTCGTGCTTGCGTCTGCCCCCCCCCTCCTCATCGCCCAGATACGACGAAGAAGATGAAGCCTTCAGGGTGAAAGACTCTGGTGAATGGATTCGTGAGAGTGAGCACCAGATGGAAGAGCTCCAAGCCAAGTGAGATTGAGTAATCAATGTTGCAAAGATTCATTCCAACCTCTGCCTTTCCCTGTCTCTGGATTTAACTAGGTTCGACGCGACGCTGCAATCCGAGAGCTGGGATACCGCGGAGAGGACCGGCGTCTCCATGTTCGGCCGCTATTGTATGCGCATCGGGAAAGAGAGGGGGGGGGGGGAGAGGCGCGAGATGCCCTAGATCTAGAAATTCCACCTGCATATGGCTGTGCCTTTCTGCCACCTACCTTACGAATAATGATACATGATCTGGCTCGAGACGATTTTGGTGCACTTTATATTCACATGTGGCGTCATCAGCATACCTAGAGCAAGCTAGCAAGTAGATATCTCTAGTTCTAGATGTGCGCAATATGATGGGACGGATGTAATGAATAAATTCAATTTTCCAATGGTCATCCCAATCTAGCAATGTATAGCTATGCAAAGCATGTGCGCTCTCACATCTAGATAGCTCCTGTAAAAATTATAATGCGTAACCGCGACACTGTAACCGATGCCTGCTAAATGCGACTGCTGCCACAAACATGCCTAGCTAGCTATCAGCACTATTTAGCTAGCTACATATGTTGGCAACATGCAATAACGCTTTTTAACTTTATGACTGATTTGTTACGCATGTTAGCATGCGAGAGTATATATTGGGCTATTAATCTATTATGATGTGTGCAGTAGCTACGAATGAAATTAGCTGATTAAAAATAGAGATAATGAGCACTGCGCTATCATCGATCGTCGATCATGGGTCGCGTAGATGTTTAGGACGCAAGACGCACATATATGCTAGCGTGCATGCTTTATCTTAGCCAATAATAGAATAATATCAATAATATGTTGCCTAGATGAGCGGCCTACCACACAATGAAACGTCTGCTGTATATGCTATGCACTGCATCGTACTACCAACACATTATGCACATAACTTATATACATATATATATATATATATATATATATATATATACTGATGAGCTGCAGCGCTACTCACACATCTACAAACAACTTATTGATTGCTGCTTAAGATGATTATTTAAATAACCTAGACCAACGGTAGTTTGCTGGCGATGATCATTACAGAACCGACAGGCTCCTTCACTTCTTGCGTGGCCAGCTTAGGAGGGATTGCTGCTTGTTAGCCTTGCGTATTCTCTTCAGCTCGGCGTTGGGCTTGATATCTAAATCAACGGTGCCGTCGCTGTTCACCCGCACTACACGGCACTCAACCCAGTTTTGGTTTGTCGTAGATCTGACAATTCGTTGGCCGACTCAGCAATTGGGGGCGGCAGGTAATAATGATGACGAAATCATAAATTAAACGATCGCTCTCTCTTCAATAGCTAAACAGACAAGCAAGACGGGGGGGGGGGGGGGCGTGGGATGATACCTATACTCGACGACCTCCCCCGGTGTATAGAGCTGCAGCATTTGCTTACTGGCCTTGCGTATGAGCTTGGGATCTGCATTGGGCTTGATGTCCAGGTCGATCGTGCCGTCCTCGTTGACGCGCACCACGCGGCAGCCTACCCAGTTCTTGTTCGTCGTAGACCTGCAATACGATGATGATGATGATGATGATGATGATGGTGGTGGTGGTGGTGGTGATGATATTGATGGTGATGATGCCGTGATTGTGAGTACCTATATTCAACGAGCTCTCCGGGTTCATACTTGCGGCTTGCCGAGAAGATGTTCCCGAAAAGTCCCCCGCCAGCACCGCGCCCTTGTCAAGGGGAGAGGAGGAGAAGGAGGAGGAGGAGGAGGAGGAGGAGAAGGAGGAGGAGGAGGAGGGGAGAAAGTATTAAACCTAGTCTCATCTTATCTAATACACGCAGTCAAGCATCTTGATTGAGCGAGGAGAGGAAACACCACACACACACACACACACATACACACATGCATGCATATTTATAGAACAAATCTACGGCGCGTATCTGTCCGTGGTTCGGGTGGCTGGCAAGAACACACAGTCATCGTGACGCCGATGATGATGAAAAGAGCAGGGAAACAGGCAGAAGCATACAGCAGCAGCATACCACACAGCAGAGTAAAATACCAAACGACATGAAGAGAACATATTCAGCAGCACTCACATACAGACACACTACTACCACCACCACCACCACCTGCTGCGCGGACGCTTGAAGGATCTGCTCGGTTCTTGATATCAAGATCGACTGTGCCATCGGCGTTGAGCTTCTTCACCACTAATATGGGAGGGGAGGGTGGGAGGATAAAGCTGAGCTTCGGAGGCGGCCCATCGGCCCGCATGCGGGAGAAAGCAGGCCGAGCATAAGCGGGACTTTTGGGAAGGTCTCACAATTAAAGAGCAAACATAACAAGCATTTTACCTGCTACAACAACAACAACAACAACTACTACTTCTACTACTACTGCTACTACTACCACTACGACTGCTGCTAACACAAAACAGCGACTTCTTCTTTTCGCACACGACCTGCCGACACCCATCCCTTGTTGGAGGGTGAGTTATATTCCACACGCTGGCCGATGCTGTATGCTGACACCATTCGGCCCACAGTTCCCTTTGTCCCCCCCTTCGTACCACCTGCCGCCTTCGCCGTGCGCTTGGCGGGTGGGGGGGCGGAGACGACGGGTGAGACCGCGGGTGGAGTGGGAGTCGCCTTTCGAGACGTCCCCCCCCCCCCAGCAGCTGGTGACGGTTTACTCTTGACCGTGCCAGGTGAGAGACTAGCGAGGGAGAACGAAGCGAGAAATCTGTGCGGGGTAGGAACGGAGACGTATGCGTCATTATCCTCATCATCATTGTTACTATTATCACCACTATTATCACCACCACCATCATCATCACCACCATCAGACATTAGTGCATCAATCAATCACGCTGGTGCTACTACTTTGAGCTGAGCGCTTGTGACGCTGTGGGCCTCTTGCTCCGCTCAGGATCTAGTAGTTTCGCCAACAGCTGGAACCCAGCGGCGCCATCAGCGTCGAGAATATCCCTGTAATGGTGGTGGTGGTGAAGATGATAATGATGATGATGATGATGATGATGATGATAGTGATGTAATGATGACAAAGATTTCATAGAAAAGCTACTACTCGAAACGACAATGTATTTTTTTTGAAAGGGGGGGAGGGGAACATAACAACAACAGTGATGAGTGTGGTAAGTGTGTGCAGGAGCGAACCATCCTAAGCTCTGTGCAGCTTTCAGTCGCCAATCAGCCACGTCTTGGTCGAAGTTTTGCTGTAGTAGGGTTCCCCGCGCACCACATTATTTTCAAACGAGGATTACATTAGTCATCGTTTGAACGCATTTGCTTCACAGTCTATCATCGTTTTTTTTTTTTTTTTTGAAGTTAAAGGGTTATTGGTGTGTTTGCACGTGTTGGCGCAGGAAGCTAGTGTCTCTTTCTCTCTCTCTCTCTCTCTCTCTCTCTCTCTCTCTCTCCCCCCCTCCCTCTCTTTCTCTCTCCCTCGCGTAAATACGCGCTCATGCCAGAGATCATGTTGATGATTTTCTCTGCGTCGTCATCGGTCGCGGCCATTCAGGATACAACCCCACTATATATAATGTCTATTTCTTACTTCTCTTCAAATATAATCCTGGTGATTCTCTCCCCTCTTCATTCTCCCCCGCCCTTTCCTACTCCTCGTCCCCCACTTTCGTCGCATCGCAGCCATGATGCGCGCGTGCACACAGGCATGTGAGTGCGCCGCGTGTGTGTGCTGTCGTGTGTGGTTCTTCCATTATTACAAGAGTGCGGGCGAATTGCTTCGGGTCCATGGATCGAACTCCAGGCACCGACATCTGTGCTGGTAGCGTCATTTAATGCATGGCTGTGAGGTCAAGAACGAGCGCGGTAGAGGGTGGGAGGGGGGGGGGGGAGGGTTAGTACCGAGGATCACGCCGACGCTGTAGGTGTCGAACTTATCGGGTTGATTTTTGGCCCAGATGACGGGCGCGCCGAGGTTGGCTAGAATAGCTGCTGGAGGCTTCGGGGTCGTCTCAGGCATGACGAAGCGCTCGGGGGGGGC
>ADNK01001873.1:0-5000 GCA_000320545.1 Bigelowiella natans CCMP2755
GTGGAGGAGGCGGAGGATTTTCACCAGAACCTCGATGCTCAAAAAATGGGGAACGCCAATAGCACCAATCTTCGAAAATGGTTTTTTTAAAAGGGGGGGGTGGGGGGGGGGGGAGGTATTTGCGGTGTCGTCGTGAGCCGGAAAGAAGCACATGGAGATAGGGATGATAACTAGGTGTTTTGAGAGTTTATCGGGGCGGCATGTAATCAGAGAGTGACGCTTTGATGTTTTTGAGGTTATTGTAGGCAGTGCTCGTGCCATTACCTCATCTGCTCCCGCATCCTCCTCCTCCCCAACGACGCGGTAGTCTATAATCGTGTCGATCCAGGGGAGGGAGCCATCGTACTGCATCTCCACCATATGCTCATGCTGATATCTGAGAGGCATGTGCCGACCGATTGGATGAAAAATTAGCCCCTCCCAGAGAGTACAATGCGCGCGAGCAAGCAGCATTTACAGCAGCTCGAAAAGCCAAAGAAAGAGGAGTGGGGGATAAGGCTTACGCGATGCATTTGGGGTCACGCAGCTTCTTCCTGGGTCGCCGATGATTTGCACGGATATAGAAATGAAAAGCCGGCTCCTCACGTTTCCGTTTACGCTTGCCGCGTCCCTTCCCCCTCCCCCTTCCTCGACCTCGGCGCCGCCCACGGCCACGGCCGCGACGCTTTGGAGCTGCGTAATCGCTCGATATAGACTTTGACATAAATGCAGCACGTCCAAGATTAGGATTAGGATGTAAATATGAATCGTGGGCGCAACTCTTGTGTCGTTTCTAGAGCACGCGCACGAAGACGGTGGGGGGGGAGGGGAGAAATGATTTGTATACATGTGTGTGTGTGTGTGTGTGTGTGTGTGTGTGTGAGAGAGTATTTTATGCATTTCGTGCGCGTATATCACGTGTGTACATAGATTCTAATGACAGATTCTGTTTCGCAGTGAATATACCTCGTCATCGTCCACTTCCTCGGCTACGCTAGATGTGTCGTCATCATAATTGTCTTCAATGGGAGAAGGGGACGGCTCGGGTTCAGCGTCTGACGTGAGATCTCCATCTTTTGAATCGTCGTTATTGGGGGCAATTGCCTAGGGGGGGGGGGGGGGAGGGGACATAGGGATCTGTATTTAACGCATGTCGTACACGAAACAAACAGTCACGCAAGTAAGCATCGTAGGTATGGAAAGATAGGCATATATAAATAGACAAGGCGACCACCCTATACATGCGAAATGCTACTGCCGAATCTTTTTCCGGCTCTCCCCTCTTTCATCCGTAATTAGGACTAGCTCTTGCAGCATCAACCTCATCTTCGCTGGTGTCGTCGACCTCCATCTTCGAGCCCTTCTTCCCTTCATTGTTCTCCTCGCCGCCCTCTTCCCTGCGCCTTGCCACTGCTATGCGGCCAGGGGCGGTCTGATCGATCCCGCCCTCCCTAATATCTGCGAGAGCGAGTCCCTCGACGGCTATTGTAGCGTCGCTCCTGTTTCCGAGGCTGGGAAAGTGCACAGTCGCCTCCCGACTGTGAGGGTTTATCGCTAAAACGACGCCTAGCACGCCCTCACAGCTCACTACATCTCCGGGAGATATATCGTCCGGGAAGTTCCGCATGCCCGAATCGTCATCGCTGCAAAGCACGACTTCGCTGTTTGGCAGCAGGAACGCGTCTTCGCAGCCATCAGCATAGCGAACCGAGACTGCCCAGCCACTGCCGCCAGTTCGCTCGGCCTGTAATACCCTAGCATAAAACCATCTCGGGGGGTTGTCGAAACGAATGAACACCCCACGCCCGACCCGTGGCTCCCTGGACTGTTTGTAGTAAGAAGAAAACGTGATTGCGATGCCGTTCATTGGCGCGACAGGATATCGAATGCAAACGTGGCTTAGATTATCCCGCCATGGGACGGAATTTCTGTTAATCACTGGCATACATCTTGTCATCTCCACGCCCTTCAGGAATGGGTGCTAGCCGAAAAACAATCGTAACAAACCTCCATATGTTGTCGTCCTCAGATGTCCGTGCAGAGATTTCAACTATGCCAAAGGCTTCCTATCGCCCCTCTCCTGAAAAGATGAAAAACGTCGCATTTTCAACGACCCATCCCACCATATCACAGACACCGTGCCGCTAACCTTTTTTATGCCGCCTCAAGTTCAAGTCGCAGGCTTCTTCTTCGGGGTTAAGTGCTGTTGAGAGTAGAGGCGTTTGAAGCTTCAGAGTGACAAGGTCATTCACACCCATCTCGAAAGACGAAACTTAACGCGCCTAAATTCTCCCCACACTACCCATGCAGCATGCATCTGAATGCACATGTGTAGAAATGATGTTGCCTACTACACACCCGTTTGTAATCCTCACCGTTGAGAGAACAGCATATATTACCTTCTCGCTCACGCCCACACCTTCTTCCCACTAGCCTTCGTAACTATAGCCATGCGATGCTGTTGGCTCTTCTTTCCAGCTGGAATCAGAGGTACCCCGGACTTTTACATCGTAGCCCCGCGTTGGTGGCGAGGTCCCGGGCTTGCAGATCAGTCTTTTCAGACATTGTTCCATATTTTATGAAAGGATTTCAGTAAAATGTAGCTTATTTTTATGACTATCAGATAACATGAAGGGCAAATTAATTGAAATGTACGAGATTTTGATCGGGTGCAGCTTCGGTGCTCTACTATAATTCTCTCAAGTCAGTAGCGTCAATTTAAGGATTAGTACACTGTGCGTCATCACCATATATATGTCGTAGTAAGTTATGGAACGGCATTTATCTATCTAATTCAAGACCCACCTTTCTGAAACCCTGTGATCGGTTTACAACTTTAAGTCTCTACATTTACTCAACTTCGACCGGATAGTTCATATAATTGCTCAATATTCTAGAGCGACAACATAAAATAGTTGTCGGACTTTTATCCAGTAAAAGGTCTCCTGGGAAGGGTGCTTATATCTATGACTGGAAAATCATTTTCACATGTTCTGAGATAAATAGTGACTTTTTTCTTCCGTCTTGGAATACTCTTTGACGTTAGATCGTAATAGCATTATTCTAAAGTTTATCGAAGATATTATTCTCAATCTCTACGTCTGACTACTTTTTTGGGTACCTTCTGATAGTATCCGCGGATCCCCTTTTCACTGGGGGGTCCCCGGAACCTGTTTTTATGTTGTTGATTGCTCGCTCAAATCAAATCATTCAAACGAAGCGATGCATTTCATTGCATCAGGCTGATCTATGATCTTGGAATTTCAATAGATGTTCTGCGAATACTTTTGCCGCAAACAAGAAACTTGGTCTCAAGCTTAAACTTCAGCAACTGTCTCAAAGCTTCAATCTAATGCGATTTTTTTAGATCTATCCTCGAATAAATATTGATTTTCCGGAGAAGTTTCGCCAATTACAAAATTATACATATTTCGCCCTAGTTTCTTTTTATGAAAATCCCTCCCGTCCGAAATCGCAGGAGAATTTAAAATTACATGACCAGATAAATCATGTCGCACATGATAAATCATATGATATTTACCTGCGAATCTCTGCCTCTGAGCTTACTCTCGGCACAAACTCAGCGCTAGCAACGAATGGTCAATGGGGTCTTCACGTGTCCTACTGCTGCTCCAGCAGGCCTTTCTGGCGACTCTTTTGTTGCTATTAATGTCGTCGCTGTTGGATTTTACCCGATATGAGCACATCGTTTCCTCACCCATCCGGGCACCAAATCGCCACTCTAAGAGCGGCGCCAGCGGGCGAACGACGTATCCACGCTTCTTCCGGGCTCCGGCGTCCAGTACAAGGAGATCGGTGGTGTCACGCGTCACACAGGAGAAGCGGGTCGAGTTTAGGACAAAGGTTAATGCAAGTCCTTTTAGATGTCTCTGTGACTACTCGTTCCACGTTCGAATCAACACCCGTCCCTGAGGGCTGTCGGCACTGGCATGATTGATCGCCTGTTTCCACACGCACACACACACATTATGCACACAGGATAGACGCATCATCCAAAGCTCAAAAAAGGATGAAGTGGCGAACAAATGGGCGATTCCGCTCCTCGTCAACATCGGGAGGTTTCTTGAGGTACACGCGGCACATTCGACTGCCTGCTCAGTAAACAAGCTAGCAAATCATCTTCATAGTGGCACGCCATATTGTGTGGTACACATATCAAACAGTTTACACAAAAATAGTCACGTACCATACAATCACGCAGCGTTGTCCATATTCGTTGCATATATGCTGCTACCGCAGGATCTGAACGGTAGCGAAGATTTCAATGAGGGCAACCCCTACGTGAATCGGCCTGAATACGAACCGCCGCTGAGGGAGGTTGAGCAATTCGAGCCTGTCGAGGTAGTACGCCTAGTAGAAGCGGACTCATAGACGCTTAGAACCATCTTCGTCGCGTAAGCATGTCACCCCTTTCAACAACAATCCTTGCTTTTCTTCGTCCGCGACAGGTTGTGCAAGGGCGCATTCCTGCAGATATGGAGCCGGGATTCTACTTCTGGAACTGCCCTGTTGCTAACACCTGGCCGCCAACGCACACAAGTTGATGCTCGTCTCACCCTTGCTTTCGACAGCTCGCCCTTCCTTGTTTTTGCCCCCATGGCGGCAACGGGCTTCTCCTTATTATGCACAGACATAAAATGAGTCGCTCTGAACCATGACATTTTTGGGAACAGCATCCATATGCTGTCAGTCTGTGCTAGGGATTTGTCACAATGTGGTGATGATGCATATCGTCGGCACACATGCGCTCCTCATGATGCATTCCTTGTTATCACCATCACCATCATCTTCGTCACCAATTCTTTTATGATTTCAGCTACCAATCTTTGCGGACATGGGATGATACATTGCATTAATTTTGCTGGAAATGAGGGGGAGAGCACGGGGGAAGCCCGATTTTCATCCCACGTGGTTCGCACTCCAACGAATAAGGTCTCCAACATCACCATCATCATTTATCATCATCATTTATCATCATCATTTATCATCATCATTTCTAT
>ADNK01001873.1:7500-20770 GCA_000320545.1 Bigelowiella natans CCMP2755
TATTTGTGTATGTGTGTATTACGTGTATGTGTGTATTATGTGTATGTGTGTGATGAGAGAGAGAGAGAGAGAAAGAGAGAGAGAGAGAGAATCGTAAAACGGGGGAGATGAAATCATGCTCCATTAGGGTCATCATCATGTTGTCAATGTGTTGCTTGCTATTTTTGCTTCTTCCCAACACACCACCACACAATCACCGAGAACAACGACAAAAACAACGAATCACGTCTTTTCAACATACATCAAGATCATGCGAGTTCCCACGCGTGCGCGACGAGCTGGCCGGTTATCCAAGCCGCTTCGCCTACACGGTCAAGCACACGCCGTCGCGCACGGACATCGGCGGTCTTGTGAAATGGGACTTGTTCAAGCGCAGACTGGTAAAGGATATCGACTTTCCTCCAGGCGTCACCGGCCTTGTCGGCGAGCCACAGTTTGTACCGAAAACGACAACATCACCGCATGGAGATGAGGATGACGGCTACGTGGTCGCGGCGGTCAGGGATGGCAATCAGGAACGAACGCTACTCTACATATACAATGCCAAGGATTTCAGCTCCGAGCCGATAGCGGTGCTAGCGCCTCCCGAGAGGCTCCCATTCGGACTGCACGGACAGTGGGTGTCCAACGCTGCCATGGGAATAGCTTAGTCAGATAATGATGAATAAATGATGATGGAAGAATGTCTATATAATTTGTGTTGATTCTAGCGCAGTTGTTGGTCGTGGTAGCTTTGTGGGCAATCGCAGCAGCATTTGATAGCGAAAAAGTGCCACGCAATAACTTTTGGATTTCATTTTGTAACGATGGGCGCGGCTAATGCTGATTGACTACACACATAGCGCGATGGAGTTCCTATCTAGCTATGGCAAGCTGGTGTGCACGACACATCATGTGCGTCGGTCCGGGCATGCATGCATGCTGCTGTAGCATCTCTCTCTCTCTCTCTTTCTCCCTTTCCCCCTCCTGTTTGCAGTGTCAGCAGTGCGATAGAATAACAAGCGAATTCAAAGTTGCTGATTCTATGCTCGAAAGGCTTGCACGACCTACTATAACACTAGCGCGAATTAATACGCTATGCTTCACGTACACATTTAGATATGTGCGCACTAAAAGCATTCTGTGCCAGCCCTAGCTGTATATACAACAGCTGGGCGTACCATTTCACGATGTAGTTGACATTGTCATAATTATGTAACATTCTTCAACAAATTCAAGCCAGAGCAAATTTTAAATGCTGGTTGCATTCGTGATCCATGCCTTGCGCATGTAAAACTAGTGATGACACTACAGACCCTCGGTATTTGATCGGAGGAAAGAGAAAAAAACTACTACTTTGCTTTTTGGATTTTGACAGACGACTCGCATAGAAAGATAATGCGGAAAAATTGCATGCACGGCCCAACGAAGACCGCAAAATGAATGTACCTCGAAAGTGGTACGAGATACTAAAGCTGATATCGTTTTTTTCGCCTCGACAAGGCGATCTACTCGTTTTTTATTTTTATTTCTGATTCGCTACTCGTAGATAAGATGGCGGAGGCGGATATGAGACACCATGTTCCCCTGAGAAAACCATTTTTTATATCATGCAATCAGACTTGCCCTCACCAACTGAAGACACCCACGCAATGCGTATACACGCATCCTTAGGGGAGGGGGGAGGGGGGGGCAGAGGAAAGTGAGGGAAGGTGCTCTTTACCTTCTGCGAGAAGCTTCGATTGCATTTGGGGCACTGGAAGGGCTTGGCACCTGTGTGGGTCCTTTGGTGGGCGATCATGGTGCCCTTCTGCGCGAACGACCGATTACACACCTGATGCAGTATATGTATCATCGTCATCATCATCATCATCATCATCATCATCTATCATCATATAAACACAATCGATTCACGGAGCTGCTCGAATGTTACCGCTCCCCTACTACTTCTACTACTACCACTACTACTACTACTACTACTACTACTACCACCTTGCACTTGAAGGGTCTCTCGCCCGTGTGAGTCCGCTCGTGGAGAGTGAGGTGGGATTTCTGCGAGAAGCTCTTCCCGCAAAACTTACACTCGAACGGCCGCTCTCCGGTGTGTATGCGCATGTGGCGGGTGAGGTTGCATTTCTGCGAAAAAAACTTCTGGCACTTGGGGCACTGAAACGGCTTTTGCCCCCCGTGAATGCGGGAGTGCGTCAGAAGAATCGACTTGTCGCGGAAGCTCTTCGAGCAGATCCCGCACTTGTATGGGCGCTCGCCGGTGTGAATGCGCATGTGCCGTTTCAGGCTGATGAGGGGTGGGGGGGGGGAAGAAAGGCCGTGGACGGTAATTAATTCGTATAAAGTTGGCGGGAGCTGCGGCGTAGTTGACAAACGAATCTGTCGTACGCAAAATACAGAGTTGCTGTGCCAAGGTGATACTGGCACGAACAAAACACAACATCCACACCCACAGCACATGCATGTTTAACCTTCACCACCTCCACCGTCACCACCAGCTATTTCATTACCTGCTGTTACACGAGAAGGATTTGTTGCAATACGTGCAGCGCGACCTACCCGCCCCTTCCGCCTTCCCGGGCTGCGACGGAGGAGGTGGAGGAGGAGGAGGAGGGGGGGGAGGATGCGAGACCGAATTCATCATTGCTGCTCCTCCTGCGGATTTATTCGAGCTGCTGCTTCCTTTGTTTTCGCCACGTTGTTTCCTCGCCATGTTGTGATCGCGTTTCTGCATTTTATGATGAGCCACCATCTGGTTGATGGACGACCCTTTGCCCGTAGTCGTCGTCGTCGTTGCAGCAGCTGCAGCAGCGGGAGGTGGTGCCGCACCACCTGGGTTGTATACCGTCTTATCATCGAGCCAGCTTGCCACGGCCTAATCAGTAGCAGTAAGTAGTAGTAGTAGTAGTAGTAGTAGTAGTAGTCAATGAGCAAAAGGTCATATATCTTGGGTGTAGCAATAGTAATACGCACGGCATGATGCAAATGTTTTGTTTACTCGGGGAACGTTTCTGCGAGCTTTATTCACATGTTTCATTTGAAAGAAAGGTGTTTTTACTACACCCACCTCCCTAGCCGCTATGGCTGATCTCCTCTTCTGCCGCCTTACGGAAGGGACGGGGGGCGGCGGATTCGTCTTATTGTGCGCTGCCGTTCGCTTGCGTTTGCGGCCATTCTTCGTCTCTTCGTTTGTACTTCTGAGCTGCTGCTGCTGCTGGTAGTGGTAATGCTGTTGTTGCTGCTGCTGCTGCCGTGAATGACCTACGCCATTCCCCGATGATTTCCTCGCAGAAATTGTAGTGGTAGATGAGTGGTGGGGGGGCAGCGGCGGCTGCATGGGTTGATACGTGCGAGAACCGTTGATATTGGACGACTTATTGGTCCCCATAACCGTCTCGGGATTGCCTTGACGACCACTTCTCACACGTTGATACTGACTGTTAATTGGTGGTTTGCGCGCACTTTTAATGGACTGCTGGTGAGTGCTACTACTGCCACTTTCGCCATTCACTTGGTTCCCGTCCTTAAGACTCTTTTGTTGTATCTGAGTAGTATATGGAGAAAGAAGGGGGGGGGGGGGGAGAGAGAGAAACAAGGGGAATGATGATAAGGTTTTGCTATTAACAGACTCATGGTCTTCTAAAGCGAGACTTGCCATAACCTTTCATCCCCATCTGGTTCTTCTTCTTTTTCTCAATATAGTACATCTTCCACAGGCCCAATCCTCTCCCCCACCCAACTGTCAATACGTAAGATACGCTGATCATATTTCTACATTAGTTCATCGCTACCATGAGCTGATACATGTTGAGCAGATGCAGAAGCATTGGCGTGTCTCTGACGAGGAGCGCTAGGAACGTGCTGGCATCGAATCGCTGGGAAAAGGCCGGCACCCCGCTGCCCCCTCCTCCTACGTGAGCCCCCTCTCGAGCTGTGGAGTATTTAGATTATATGAATTGAATAAATTAAGTGGAAAATGCAGCAACATTTCATGCTGTTCCAATTTTGGTCTCTTGGGCGAAAAGGATTTTAGTTCTGCTTACCACTCGGTGCGGGCAGCCTTCTGGCAATGGAGATGAACACCTCTTCGCTTCTCAACGGTAGCTCTTTGCTACTACAAAGCCGCAGCTCGACTTCCTGGTAGCATACATAAATACTGATGAGTGCCCGCTTCTTTCTGGGGATCCCCCCCCCCCCCCCCTTCTTTTATTATACACAACTGCCTCGCACACGGCTCCCCCAAACCGCGGATGAGCATAGTAGTAGCACGTGGGCTCATACCTTCTGCGAGATGAAGACGATGAAACACCAAAAGGCCGACCACTTCCCATTGCACGACACGTACGCATTTCCACAAAATACGAGGCTCTCTAGCTGGGGCTGCGGCACCAACAGAGTCAGGTATCCGTTTCCGCTACTTCGCTTCGACAGACATATATTCTCAGAGCGCTTGCCAACGAGCAAAGGGCCTGCATGAAGAGCAAGGGGCAGATAAGCTTATTAGGTTTTGGTCGACCCAAAGCCAAAGAATCGATGAAAACTCTAGAGGGTACGTGGAACGGTCTCTCGCATAAAACTCAATGAAAGATGATCGGCGTAGTCTGTCGTCGTCCTTTTCCAATTTCCTAGTGTAATTACCTTTGACTATTTGGATGCTGCGATCCGGAGAGAATGCCGTATGCTTTCCTTCGTGGACACTAAAGCATTTGTTACACAAAAGCGCCGAAAAAATGCGAGAGAAGAACATTGAGCAAAGAGGCTGCCACGATATGAAACATGTCATTGCTCAACGACATGCTATTACCCTTTGTAGAAGTTTTCCTGGATGGCTTTTAGATCATGCGTTCGGGCGTCCCTCAATTCCAGGGCCGCTTTGCACGACACCGCCTCTAGATGGGGAGAAAGAGCTACGTGTTTGGAGAGTATTTATCAGGGAGATTCAGATATGTTTCTCAGATAGATAAATAAAAGGAAAAATTATGGGGGAAAATTGAATTTACTAGATGATGTCTGTTTGGCAAAGGGTCCTATTTGCTGCTGCGGTGCATCCCGCTGATACTCCGGGTAGCTCCTCCCCCTTTCACCACGAAGGCGATTGTTTTTGCGTTTGCCGCCACTGTTTTTTTGCGATTTGCGTTTATTGGCGATTGCTCTTGCAGGAGGGGGTGCCATTTGCTTGGGTAGCGGTGTAGGGGCTGTGTCGCCCATGAGGGCAGCGAGTGCATCTAAATACATACATCAAGTATGAATCTGGATCTTTCAACAGATGAATCAAGGTAATTGAAACATGGAAAGAGACTAAAAAGAGGAAAGCCGGAGCATAGAATTTTCTGGTACATAGAATATTATGGTACCTGCAGCAATCTCAGCATCAGCTTGTTCCTGACTAAGGCCTATTAAGGAGAAGTTTGTGTCTTTGTTGTACCCTTCCTTGTAGAATTGTCTGAAAATTAGAGAACATTTTAAACTTTTAGAATGCCAACTCTGACCGTTTTCTTGGAGGGATCATTTCGACGATATATACATTCAAGTTTATTCTGTGAAAAAAAAAGGCATGGAAGAGAAAACAGCCAAAATCCTTGTCCGGAATACGTAAAATCGAATCTCTGTTGTTGGTTTAATTCTGGCTCCATTATATTGGCTTCATTCATCTTTCCTAGCCCTTTCATTTCAGAGGCAAGGTTTTTCTTATTACTCATCCTTGTAGTGTGTGAGTAGGAAAGTATGAAAACGAGTCTAGAAACAAGATCCGGTGAGCTAAAGGACAGACATATCACAATTTACCTTTTCCTACGCACTCCATCGGCAAAAATGCCTGGATCTTTTATCTCTACTTGCTTTATCTCAGCAACCTTTAAAATTAACTTGTTATTCTTGTATTTGCATGATCCAATTCATGTCCAGGAATGAAACAAGAAGAACCTGCATAGCGGTGAGCTTTTACTTTTTCTGTCTTTTAAGTCTCCTTCCCTTCTACTTCTTCGGGTAGATCGAAAAAGATGTATCAACCGGTAAGAGCTTTATCCTGCAGCACCAAAAGTGAAAATTTCATATGTTGCCAAGAGCTAAGGTCGAAAGGGGGGGGGGGATGGGAGCCGGGAGAAGATGGCTCGCTTAACTCACTTCATGTTCAGATCTGCACAGAGGCCTTCGGATAAACTTCGAATGCTTAAAATCGCACAGATTCTGGACGATAGTTTTGTAATTTTTATGTCGTAGAGAATAATTCTGCCACGTTCAGTGCCTGCGGTTTTGTTATCTCTTAGTTTATACAAATCCGGGAAGAAAAATTCTATGTCTCCCTGTTTCACAAGAGACATTTCGTCTCTTTCCACTTCCTGCGCAGAAGAAGACAGGCTAATTTGAACTCAATTTAAAATATGAATTGTCAAATATAATAAAAAACACCAGCATTTTTGTAAGATTTTGTCGAATCCGGTGAATCAGGGATTTCTGCTAACCGCAAGTCTCTCGTGTTCCTTTTGGTTTCAATTGCCGCTGTGCAGTGAAACTTCAGACCCTTTTGGGAACACAAATGCACAAAGTGGAATCTTTAACGACATTAAGTAAGACTACGACATCGCAAAGAACTAAATTCTGAAACATATAGGTGGTGAAAAGTGGATAAAACCTTTGCATGACTTTAAAAGTTATGACTAAATCTCTTGGTGTTGATTTTTTTATTGTTCATTAGGAGTAAATTAAACAAGCGCGTTGTTGGATAGACTGACTTCGGCGATGTCAAAATGCACAGTGGCTCAGATTTGCGTAACGACGCAAAATGCCCTAAATATTTTGGGATATTTAAGAAACTGTTTTGATTTTTCCTTCTAAACAGGTCCGTCTTTTGCCAGATCATCCAGCTCTGACAAGAAAAAGTTAGAAGGTCAAGTCTGGTAAATTTGAAAACTTTTTAAGGTACACCCAGTTGAGCCACAGTGGCTCTTGTGGATACGTAGTTTCCTACTGCTTTTCTAAGTAATTTTCACCATAATTAATTTTTCTCGTATACTGTTTTCGTTTTCTCTTGTGGGTATGCATTATAGTGTGAACAGCACGCTGTGGACGTTTTCATTTCTCGTTTTTCTCACGTAATTTTCCAATCTTTTTTAAACACGATATTTTTGTATTGCGACACGCGTCGTCCAGCTCCCACTCAGTCGCAAGAACCAGATTGGTAGAAGTAAAAAACATGTGTGATTTCAACGTTGCGTCGCAAAACAATATCACATCTCGAAGATGTAAGACGGTATTTCTTCTCATTCTCCTGGTTCTCCCACGGAAATATCCCTCATAGTACTTCTCCCGACAGAATATCAAAGACAATAAGGGATAGCGAAGGAGGAAAAGTCGCCAAGTGCCACCATATCACCAAATATGCAGATGTGTTAGGATATCTTCCGTTTGGAATATTGACCAACGGAGATACCTTCCTACTGCTTCTCGAGCATCAGAGAATATTCCACAAGAGAAGAAACACAGACTTCCAAGCGCGTTCGTGCTCGGAATCACGAGAGCCAGATCATGGGTTTCCATCGCCTTGAGGCTTGTCTCCATCGGAAGCTGCTACTTTTAGGACTTCTAGCTCTCATTGCTCTATGCAGCTTGGCGACTATCACGCACAGGAAAGGCGTTGTGACTTTGGGCGGAGGGAGAAGGGCAAGACTCAAACACAGCAGTGGCGCGCTTCGGAGGCTACGAGGTGGTTCTGTCTACTCTTCAGTGCTGAGCCAGAATGCGCATCCAGGTCACTGGCAATATTCGCCCCCCTAACAAAACGCGAGTCTCGATGACTGACGAGGAGAAGGCTGCGGTGGAAACTGAATGTCCTTCACATCAGAGCATCCCTGCAAATGTGTCTGAGCAGAATTGTATATGTCGACGTAGGTGAATCGCGGATTCATGTCTGTAGTCACGCTACAGATTGCGCTAAAAGCGAGGACGGCACAGTCACGCAGCCGTTTGATGACCGAAACCTTACTTCCCTGTGGGACATATTCCAGTCAGGTGAAGATGCACTCATTTGGTCGTTGTCGACGACTCGCCGTCAAACACCAAACACATTTCGTATTCGCACAGACATTAGCATCAGCACCAAGGCGGCGGCATACTGCCACACTGTATGCTATTGTTGCTGCTAGCAGCCGCGAGGACTGCTATTTCATGGTGACATCGTTTCCTAATAGGGTTGAGCAAGAACCCTGATGGCCCTTGTTTTGAGGCTCGTGGGAGACCGGGCGGGCCTTTTTCCTCCATGAGCTATCGAGAAGTTGAAATTGAGGCCTTGACTATTGCGAAGAGACTAAAGGCCATGGGGGTCCGTAAAGGTATGTATATCTGCGGTGAAGTGAAGCTCCTTATTACCTTTGCTGTCATTTCTCCTTGCTATGAACTATTTGTGCTCTAGGCTCCAGAGTTGGGATTTTCGCGAGAAACATGCCACGGTGGTCCGTGGCTCAGCTTGCGTGCGCCTCGCAGGTGCGTGCGCGTGCGAGTTGATCGCATTTTTGCGTCCATGCGTGCTTCACTTTAGAATTTTGTATGTTTGTGATCTATATGCATGGATCTGTGCTCCTCCCCCCCCCCATACCTGCTAATTGGTCACCACGCACTTCATGCTTATGCTTTTGCGTATGCCAGGGCTTCGTAGTAACACCAATTTACGAGACAATCGGCGCCAATGCGATGACGTACATATCTTCCGAGAACAAATCTATGCAAAACATCTTCGAGAAACCTGCTGCTAATTGTGTTCTGTGACTGCTATTTTTTAGATAGGAATTTGTTTCTTTCGAGTTTATCCGCTTTCAGCTGCGATTCCATTCACATAAATACGACTCTCAGTCCCATCACATCATCACCTGTAGTTGCCGAGCGTATTGATTGGTTTAGTTTCACCCTGCTCAGCTGCTAATTGTGGGAGGGATAGGGTGGTGCGCGAAAGCATAAGAGCAGCAGCGTCCCTGCAATTTTTGTTCTAATTTATAGCCAACAGCTTACTTTTGTGATCTTCGACGTTTCAGATACGTGATCAATCATTCCGGCGTAAATGTCATCTTCACGTCCGAAGCCAACTCTCACAAAATCATCAATGTATAGTAAGCTACATGCTGGAGTGCCGTCCCTTCCTCTCTCTCTTGAAACAAAGGGGAAAGAATTAGAAAATGACGGAGAGGGGGATTGTAGTGAGTAGTACCGATAGGGATGGCTCGAATCATCACAGTTCAACAACAGTTATACCCCACCACCATTCCCCGCCTTTCTCTTTCCGCGTTACATCTCTTCTGCTGCTTCTTCTTATTCTTCTTCTTCTTCTTCTTCTTCTTCTTCTTCTTCTTCTCTGAATGCTGTCCCTACAATCGCAAGGCGCGATCGAATTGCACCGCTGTAACGGATATCATCGTGATGGACGGGGGGGGGGACGATGCGGACGGGATCACCCAAGCAAGTGGCGGAGGGGTTGGGTCGCCGCAGATCATACCCCCAGAGTCCGGAGATTGTTGCGCGTCTGGAAAACTTCGCGTGCATAGTTGGGCGCAACTGACAGCCGGAAAATCGCCGAAGATCCTCTCGACATTCCCGCCCAACCCTGCGGGATTTGAGGATACGGTATATGTTGCGAGCGGCGACGCACACCACGCACACCACGCACACACGCACACACGCACAATGGCGCATACAAACACGGAACGCGACCGAATACAACAAAATAGGCTCTGATCATGTACACTTCTGGCACGACTGGGGCGCCGAAGGGCGTGCAGCTCTCCAACCGGGTAGGTGGAGGAAAATAACGGGTTATTCTCTTGGAATGATGACGATGATACGATGGTGATATGATGATGATGATGATGATGATGATGAAAAGACAACAACTTATATGTAACACTGAACATCAGTGAGTGTTTGGTGTGTGTGTTTGATGAATTCGTGGTAAAGGCGCTCGTGGCGTCCGTAGCTTCTGTGTCGCGCTATGCTCAACAGGCTGGATTTCCGGTGATAACACACACACACACATATATATATATATATATATATATATATATATATATTTATATTTAAATCACCCATCAGTATTAACATCATCGAGTCGTACTACTCCTACTACCATGAAACACTTTTCGTCATGGCCTCACAAAGACCGTTGCGGACAGCATTACATCGTCGTTCTTGAGTGTGATTGAACTGCCTTTTGTTCCTCCCTGTTTGCTGTCGTCGTTTCTCTGTTTTGTCATTGCCAACACCACTGTCACGTGCCCCCCCCCCTCTCCGTCGTCTGTATTTCCGGCGGAAGACTGCGTTGTTGATTATTATTATTCTTACTGTTCTGTTGGGTACAAAATCTAATACTTCTATTGCTGCTACTACTACTACTTCCCCGTGCATTGCAATCTTTCTATTTTGTGGCGTCATCATGCAGATTGGCACTGGATCGAGCACGTTGTCGTATCTTCCTCTAGCTCACGTAAGTAGCGTGCGCACGCACACACAGCTGCATCGTCAATATTATCGTCACCACCACCATCAATGATCCATTAGGTATTAGAGCAGACGGCCGAGGCCACGTTCATGTCACGTAAGTCTTTCAAATCGCATCAGAAATCCGCGCGGGGGAGTGGGGGGGGGAGAGCGGCGTCAAAGTACAGCCGTACGAATTATGTTCTGATCACTGGTAAATTGGCATGTTGCTGTCATCAGAGGGAGGGTGCGTGGGATATTACTCAGGAAGCATCAAGGTTTTATGATGCTCAATGTTTGCGTATTATATGCGTGCGCGCCCACGTTCTTCTTACTATGTTTTAATAGGTCGTAGCAGCAGCAGCAGCAGCAGCAGCATGTCGCCCCCTCTCCTAGATGATTCATCGTCATCGTCATCATCATCGTCATCATCATCATCATTTCTCCGTTCCCTATATTATTTATACATTTGCAATTCGTCATCAGGATATCGCCAAGGACCTCGAGGACTTCAGACCGACGGTGTTTCTCGGCGTGCCGCAAGTTTACAAACGGTTGGTTTTGTGTGCAAGATTCGGATATTACCATCACCATCATAAGCTTTCGTTTGCATCATGGCCTATCACTGCCACTAATCACGCAACACGCACCGCCGCCGAACTACATCGCTTTTTGGCTCTTTCCGTGCGGCATGGCCTCTTGCCGCCTCCTGCTTCACAGTCATCAATATTAAGTGAGATGATCTTGCGCGCGTGTGTTGTCGCACACTGATGGAGACGATTGCTTTGAAGGTTCGCGGATAAGCTGAAGGCGCGCGTGGCAAGCTCCAGTTTGGCGAAGAGAGCTGCTTTCCACATCGCTTACCAGATCCAAAAGCATGCCGTGAGAAAGGTTACCACCCAGGAGAGAGGGAGGAGAGCGAGAGGGGGGGGGGGGGGGGGGAGATTGGATTCGATGATTTGTTTCTTGGTCCTCATCATCATCTACCATTATCATCTATTCTCATCATCTACCATCACCTATCATCAGGGGAAGAGATCAGCTCTTGCCGACCGGCTTGTATTTAACAAAATCCGCAACAAATTCTTTCCCAGGTTATCTTTATTTTATGTTTGGACAAGGGGGAGGAGGGGGAGGAGGGGGAGGAGAGAGAAAGAGGGCAGGGTGGTGGTACATAGCAAATACTGTGTATGCACATGATCTGTACACACACACACACACACACACACACATATACACAGACACACACACAATTCAATCACATATTCTTTCGAAATCCTCCAATCACATATCATTCCGCACGGAAAAGGACTGAGTTCTGCATCTCTGGTGCGGCTCCACTCAACGCTGAGACCCAGGAGTTTCTCCAGGTTATCTTCGGGTAAGAACAGACGCAAACAGTACTGATGCTGCTGCTGCATTTTCTGACCTATTGTTTGGAACCAACCATCACCGATTATAACATTGCGCAAGATGCAAAATACCTATATTTTATATCGCCAACGTGCATTAGCAATCTCATCTTGCGACGGTCGTTGTGTTGCTTTTCTCAATCATCAAAGAGGCCGAGATAACCATCCCTCACCCCCTCTCATCGCACTTCCTCGTCACCCCCAGATGTCCAGTTATTCAAGGCTACGGGCTGACAGAAACATGCGCAGGGATCGCAATCCAGGTGACAATGATGCTGCTCGTTACTGATAGGAAATTCTCCCGAAAAAGACTGTGCTCCACAGCAACAATGAAAACGTCCTTGTGTGTGTGTGTGTGTGTGTGTGTGTGTGATGGATGCTGCTGCTGCTGCGTCATGCCGATGCATCTCTTATAAAGTCAACTACATTTTGTGGGATGTGAGAGGGGGGGGAGGGGGGAGGGGGGGGATGGAGGGGGAATGAAGCGCTTCAAACACACGCGCATGATAAGTGCCTTCTGTAACCTTCCTCCTTGTCGCCCTCTTCCTCCTCTCCGCGCTGCTCCTTCTCCCCCCTCCCCTCCCTCTGCGGCGTTGCTGTTGCGTTGTCGATTTCTTGCTACTGCTCTCTCAGTTCCCCTACAGCGGGTACGGCAGCTGCGGCTCGGTCTTATGCGGAGCGCAAGTGAAGCTCAAGGACGTATGATGCCGGA
The DNA here is from genome assembly GCA_000320545.1 of Bigelowiella natans CCMP2755. Taxonomy (NCBI): domain Eukaryota; phylum Cercozoa; class Chlorarachniophyceae; genus Bigelowiella; species Bigelowiella natans. The sequence goes on from ADNK01001873.1 coordinate 20,071, forward strand.
AGGCTACTACTACTACTACTGCTACTACTACTACCACTACTACGACATGCTACTTCTGGCTGTTTTTCACCGTAGTTTCCTCCTCTGTCTTCCCCAAATCCAAAGGCAATTTTAAGAGAAAGAGGAAGAGTAGTCGCCGGGATGCGTTTCATATTGAACAGCCAGATTTATTCTAGGACACACACACACACACACACACACGCACACGCACACGCACACGCACACACAACAGGTTCCCGAGATGAACTACACATCCAACCTGCGGCTAGGTGTGGAGGAAGGAGAGGTAAGGCAGAGCGTTATAAGCTGCTGCTGCTACATTTGGTTTGATGTTCAGTCTTTATGTTGTCTGTCTGTGTGTTTGTGTGTGTGTGTGTGTGAGAGAGAGAGAGAGAGAGAGGGGGAAGGGGGGGGGGGGGGGGGGCCCCCTCTCTCTCTCTCTCAAGATTGTGTGTGTGTGTGGGGGGGAGAGAGGGGGGAGATAGCGCGCGTATATCCCCCGTGACCCAATTCATTAGTAGCATAGATCAGAATTGAGCAGCGAGTTTAAGTAGCGCTCGTACCCCATGCCAACTACACGGAGCTCCGCATACCGACGGAGCTCTGGCTAATGCTCTCGCAGGATAAATAAAAGTACTGTTGATATAAAAGAGCACCATCTCGGATCGACCCGTCACCATAAGTAGAGGCGAGATTAATC
>ADNK01001868.1:0-12500 GCA_000320545.1 Bigelowiella natans CCMP2755
GCGCTTTCCGACACAGTTCGGTCCTGTGAAGGGGGGGGTATCGAAGGATGCGGGGAGCGATGATATGAGTACGTCTGGGAGATGCTCCGAGGTCAGGACTCGCTTGAACCTCAGTGTAGAGGAGGTGCACCGGCGCATCGTTTCTCTGTCGGCGCCCAGCTTGTCGCGGCTAGCTCGAGCGTGCGATGTAGGGGTGTGGAGAGCAGCCCTGGCTGACATCCCGCCTGAAGCTGCATTTGCGGTCGTTACACGATGCTGCGCCCTCTCGCCCGGTGATGCAGAGAGCGACGACGGAGAGGGGGAGGAGGAGGAGGAGGAGGAGGAGGAGGAGGAGGAGGGGGGGCGAGAAGAAGACGACGGAGGCAATCTGCTTCGAGCAGGTAGAGCCCCGGCAGCAGTAGCGACGCAGGAGAGGGGTCAGGACGGGGAGCACCTTGAGGTGATCATCAATGCGCTGGGCTTGCATGATGAGGCTGCCGAACGTGACGCGCTGCGGCATTTATTCCGGAGGCGAGATGACTTTGTGAGGCGGGCTCTCCTCGAGGAGCTTGGCAAGGACTTCGGTCTTCGGGAGTCTGCATGAATCACATGATGATTCGCGGCGATCGCTAGATCGGCAGACAGCATGCTAGCATGATCAAGTATACAAGCTATGATCTGAAGTCGGAACAAAGCGCGGTATACGATGCAACAAGCCGTACCATCACAGTAGCCAATGACCAAGCAACACGATAATAGACACATCATCACGCACAGCTTTGTGTTTCACCCATTATACCATTTATTGTACGTACGCTTTGATAAATTAATGCATAAAACAATGTACAATAGATAATGCATGTGTACCCCAGCCATGGGTAGGCACGTTTATAGTAAGCAGGCTAAGTTCGTTCCCAACATTAAATACAGAAGTAAATAAGTTTTTAAACTGCACACAGACACGACTTGCAGGCGCCAAGCAACGCATGTACGTTGCATCTATACATCTCAACATAGAGCTGTAATGATCATATAAGTAGTGCGACGCGTCGCATTATTTACAGCATTTAGCTAGTTAGCTAGTATACGCCAATACTTAGACACTGCCGTCACACGCTGCACAAAATATCCGCCCATGGCCTTATTTGCCGCATTACTGGTTCGCAATACACTGGGAAAGATCATGGCTTGGCATAGCATGGCGCAAAAGATTCAGAAAGATAGCCCGCCAAAATGTATTACAAGGACTGGCACAAATATGGCCCAAAAAATCCCCAATATTTTGACAATTTTTGTCGACAGAAGATCTTCATTATGCTTGCGAAGGCCGTTGAATCTTCGCCTCATACTCCTCCCCCACGGCAACTCGCGTAATTATAGCAACGCTCTCTACTGGCCTGCTGCAGCCGACATCCAAGCTAAGGCGTAAGCTTTTCTACGAGCTCATCAATGCTAAGATCGGTCTGGTCTTTGGAGTTGAGGTTCTTCAGGACTACTCTCTCATCCTTCCATTCTGTAGGTGCAACGCTCACCCAGTAGCTCGCACCCACCCGATCCGTGTGCTTCAGTATCTTGGTAAGAAGAGGCAGCAACAACAATAACAACAACATCTCTCAATTTGATGAGGACGTGCGGCGCGGGTTTTGACAAGAAATTGGCTGCTTGCATGCATGCGTTGCCGATAATATATATATATATATATATATATATATATATATATATAATATTGTAAATATAAACTACTCTCTCGATTTGAACAAAGCAGTTGTGCAAGTAGTTGGAAAACGCCGTCATCGAAAAGACGATTCGTATATACCTGCTTTGGTTTCTTGACATCCAGCATGAGGTCCACGTCCAGGCCAGCTCCTCTAAGTTTTGAAGCAACCTTTGGTGGCCGCGCAGCGGGAGGGCGAGAGCAAGAGAGGGGGGGGGGGGGGGGGGTAATCGTGCGAGGAAAAAATATGAACTTCCAAAAAGGTGCGCGCGCGCGCGCGTAGGTGCAGAGGGGATATCGAAAGATTGTTTCAGAAATTGTGTTTGTCTAAATTTTTGCAAAAGGAGATACCCAATATAACAGCAACGATGATACGGTGAATACCAAAATCTCGGTCCCCATCGGCATCATGAGAAATCAGCATCTATCATCCTACCTTCGCAGCGACGGGCTGTAAGGCGGTCTCGAAGGCCGAGACGACTACGGGTATGTTTGGAGAGGCAAAGCTCGGCATCTTCCCTTTGGCCCTGACAGCAGCAATAATAGACACGAATGGAGGAGGAGGAGGAGGAGGAGAAGGGTGAGGGAAGTGTACAACAACAATAGCAAGACTTGCTGCGGTCAAGCCGCTACAACAGGAAAAGAAGTAGTAATGGAAGCAATGGAAGCGTAATGTTCTTCTGCGTTGGTGGTGGTGGCGTTACTGCTGCTGCTGCTGCTGGTGGTGGTGGTGGTGGCCCTACATGAGAAGCTCGGCGATGACCGCATCCCCAAAACCAAACCCGACCGCAGGTAGAGCTTCCCCCCCGAAGGATCCCAGTAGCTTGTCGTACCGACCTCCGCCGCAGATTGCTCGAAACTAATAAAGGGGTACCATGAGGAGAGGGGGGGGGGGGTGCGGTAAAGTAAATGTCGCGAACCGCAACGAACGACCGACGATGGCAAAAACTGGTAGAGCAGATACAAGCAGCTTTCGAAAGAGAAAAAGATTCGTTTCTCCTCCTCCTCCTCCTCCTCCTCCTCATCCTCCTCCTCCTTTCCCCCTCCGCCTGTCTACTCCGTTATTTCTCCCCCTCCTACTCCTCCTCCTCCTCCTCCTCCTCCTCCCTCAGGTCACACCTCTCCTTTCCGATCAAATCCTTCAAACACGATGCCGGTGTAGTAAGCAAGTCCTCGCACGACGCTAGCGTCAAACACCAGCCAATCCTTATACCCATACGCCTCTGCCAGATCGAAGAGGTTCCTTAATTCACCGAGCGCCTTAGAGTCTTTACCAACAAGCTCTTGCATGGCATCAAGGTCCTTCGTCTGCAGCACCTCCAGAATGCGATCAATGACCGGCATTTCCAGCCCGACCGCTTGCATCTCCTTCTCAATCGCCTCGCGAGGCATCTTCTCGAGCTTATCGACCTGCGGCGACGATATCACGCAGAGGAGGAGGAGGAGGAGGAGGCAGCAGCAAAGGCCATTAAAACAACGAGCAACAACGTGCCGATGAGCGACCGAGGGCTGCATGGGTAGGAGGGGGTTGGCGTGCATGGTTTTTTTTCGGGTGGGAAATGAAAGCTCTGCCCGCGTCTATTTCCTTTTTTTCCTTTTCTGGCTTTTTAATTACCAAGACGCATGTTTGCGCGAACTTCTCTTCGGGGACGCCGAGCCCTAGGAGGATCTCCTGAATTGCACCTGCACACGCAGGGTGAGGGGGGGGAAGCAGCAGCGGCAAGGACAACATCAACTTCCATAATTGCTGCAAACAAATAGAATATAATATAATATATACTGAGGGTACTCAAAGGTAATGATCGTTTCATCCTGCGACATGGTCTAAGACAAGCCGTGCCGCACGTTATTGCGTGCTCCTCGAAACTAGCTGAGAAGCAGCTGCTCTTTTGAACATGTTGGGCGAAAATGGCCAGTGGTAGACGGAACAGTGCAAATTGGAAGAGGGGGTGACGGAGAGCATATTGGGTAAAATTTGCACCTCATAGACCCTCTTTCAAGTATCTCAAGAAAACGATATGATGCTCATTCAAATATTGGGAAGAAGAAGAAGAAGAAGAGGAAGAAGAAGCGGAGGAGTGAATTAACCTCGCGAGTTGACTTTGATGCCGATGTCATTCGATGTCAGTCCGACTTGCTCGAAGAACGAGGTAATGGCGCTCAGGAGCTCCGCCTCGGCCGTCACGCCTGCGACTCCCCAAATATCCATGTTCCACTGCGAGGTAGGGGTGGAGAATCCATGAGATGAATCTAACACACGCACACACACGCACATACACGCACACATGCAAAATATGTAAAACAGGAGAGTGCTTGGAGCACCTGGAAGTGCTCGCGTCTTCGACCCCTGGTCATCCTCTCATAGCGCCAGCATTGAGGAAGGCTGTACCACTTCAGAGGGAGGGGCAGCCCCCTTTGCTTCGCCATCACCATGCGTGCGAGGGATGGCGTCATTTCAGGCCGTAGCGATACGCGGCGCCCGCCTTTATCTTCGAAGTTATACAGTTGTTGCGTGACCTCTTCTCCAGCTTTGCGGATATAGAGATCCTCATTCTCCAGCTAACCGTTTCAAAAGATTATGTGCATAAGCGTACGCGTGGCGGGGAAATCTCTGGTGTTACTGTACCACAGGAGCGTCGTATTCTTCGAATCCATATTGAGCAGCGACGGACTTCCACATGCCGAACATCCAGTTTCTGCGAAGAAGCATAGACGGGGGGAATGAACGACGAACGCCATCAACACATCGAGGAGATATAACGGAAGATCGGCAAGAGAGGCTAGTAGAATGTGCGAGTGAATACCTTTGTCTCATTTCATCAGGGTAGAAATCTCTCGTACCCTTTGGCGGGTTAAGATCCATCTTTTTTTGCTTTTTTGCCGGAGCATCCCGCTTCGACTCATCCTGCTTTACAGCCGCACTAGATCTTCCGCTTGATGCTGCTGCCTCATTCGCGAATGAACGGATGTTTTTCAGCATTGTCCTTCTCAGTGGGGAGATTCTTCTGTGAGATCTAAGCATGATCCTAAGGAAAGTAATATATAGCTTACATTCGTGAAAGGTCGGTCGAGCTTTAGTGTGTGGTACCCTGTGTGGTAGCCCGGCAGAGAGGAGGGGGCTATAGCTACTGGGGATTTAATCACCCTCCCAAGCATCCTGGATCTAAACTTCATCATTGTGGCCAGAGGAATGGCAGTGACGCAAACAGTTATGAGGAGGACGAGGAAGGGGGAGAGGTTCCTCAGCAACGAGGGGCCAGCCATTGGCGGTGGGTGGGTTAAGGCTGTCGACGTATACCTGAAATTGACGACAGATGCGTGCGATTTTTTACGTGCGACAAGATTCATGGTAACGTGGAGTAAAAACAAATCCCAAGGACTACAGTCTCTGCGACAATATCATTCTGTCGAATCCCGCGAAATTACAGCTGTGCAGAATCCGAAGTTGCGACAACACCCTTTCTGGCTTCCGACGAGCCGAGAAGAAAGCAAATCTTCGTACAACGACGGTACGACACAGTCTGTTTTGAACAGAAGCAGGGAATTTTGTCCATACCAGGCTATGTTTTTGTTGGGGGCATATCCTAGCCTGAGACCCCTTACTTTCACCAGAAACAGCAACAGCCGCCAGGTCAGCTCCGAATTCGAGTGAACGCAGCATGTTTTCGTTGGGTTCTTCCGCGCAGTTGCTGTCACAAGCCCGGAAGGCGATGGATGGTACACCCGAGAGGGTACGCGCGAAATCTGTGAATTTCGTCCTCATTCAAAGGAAATGCAGGACGTTTTTATGAGTAAAACAGTTGAAGGTGCCATTTCTTGTTCTAAAGCATACATCTACGACGGCTGCTGTTTTAAGTACCTGCTCTTTCTCTCAAGGTTCCTCCTTTCACAAAAACGCAGGTATTGGAATCATTTGAGACATCCCCTTTTACTTATTGAACACGATAATGCAGCAAATTTCGAAAAATTAAATGTCGGCCATTCAACAATGAGCGGGGTGAAAGTGATAAGTAAGACTCGGAAATCCCCACAATTCAAAACAAGGACCCCGCGAAGGGTGCATCTGCAAGAATTAGGAACAGAGAGGGAGGTCACTTCTCAGTACCATCCCCTTCTACGAATTTGCGACGAAGAATTAACTCACTACTAACCCCTTGACCTTAAACGTGGGATCTCTCTTTGCCATTCGGATCATAAACCCAATAATATTCCAGAATCGTATTTCGAAAAGATCTTTCACGTGAAGAAGAAGAAGCCAATTCACAGAAATTATGGAAAGCCCGACACCACCGAAGTATCCTTCGAGCGGCCGATGTGCCGAATGTATGGGCATATGCGATGACTCAAATCTGTATGAGTACTGTCCTCAATGCGGCTCATTTCGGGTATCAAATTCAGACTGTTTGATTCAGAAATTCATAATCTCTCTTCCTTAATATCTTCTATGCTTTATCGTCTCTCTCGTTTATAATCTTTCAATTTGTTCTCTCCTCCCTCTCTTGCTCTTGCTCTCTCCCTCTCTCTCTCTCTCTCTCTCTCTCCCTCTCCCTCTCTCACGCTCACTGTTTTACACGTCAGTTTTCAGTATGCGAGGATTGTGGCTCCAGATGCAGTGCTGTTTGCAGGGCGGATGGCTCAAATCGCGACCGTCAAAGTTGCAAGTCCCATCTAGAACTAACGAAGATCAGCAAGAAAAATCTTCCCCGAAAAGCCCATCGAAGCTATACGCAGCAACATCACATAGAGGCGATGCGAGCAACGCCGCCGCCCCGAAATAAGTTTGTTCCTGTGGAACCTCCAGAATTTAAAGCAACTCCAAAGTCCAAAACCCGAGAGAGGATGAGCCCCGTGAGAGTTGCATGGGATAGATGCGCAGAGTGCATGCAAGAGTGCCCTCAATCGAGCATGTTCGAATACTGCCCCTGTTGTGGATCCTACCGGGTGAGTTTCTACATCCTGCGTTGTTGCTTTTTCTCCCGGTAATTGTTAATGAACCTATTTTTTTATGATAATCAATTCAGATGTCCGTATGCGAAAATTGCAGCCGTTCTTGTAGCATCGCATGCCTGGCCGACAAGAAAGACATTGACGGAAGCGAAGACCTGGATTGGACCAGCGTGCTGGAACCCTGCAAGAACAAGCATGCTAAAAAGAAACAATATAAGAAGAAACGGAAAAGAATGGGGACGTCAAGTGATCATATAGCTGGTATTGCGAACAAAAAGTCCCGTGTTCGAAAGCTTAGCAAATACTTTAATGATTTATGAAAATATATATAAGAGGGAATGGTAACCATGGATACTTTCTGGTACCATAGCTTCTTGTTCATAGAAATTACAATTTCTCTAGATTTTATTTTATGTTAGAGCATCATACAGAGAAAGCCTAACAGTAGAAATAATTTACTAATAGTACAGCATAGATTCGCTTATGTAAATCATTTGGCCCAAAGGTTGGAGTGTTGGTAGTAGCATTTCGACTTCGCATCTATTTTCTTAAGCAATAAACCAACATGCGTGTCTGCCCATGCACATGTTCATCCTAACAGCAATGTTGGGAGACAGCTATGAGTGAACGAGACGGTCAAGCGATGCATGCATCGCGCAACAGCGTGCAGCGTAAGCTAGCTAGCTTAACTAGCTTGACATGCAATTAGCTGTCCCAGCACTAACTAGATTAAGCGCAAAATTATAAAATAAAGCAACAATGCAACGTAACGACTCGGATGAGAGCGATTCTGCGTATATGCGAATCGTTCTCGCAAGAACTTTGCGTATTCGAGGAAGGCCAGCATGTAAAGCTTGACGAGCACACAGCACTAGCTAGCTAGCTAGCTAGCTAGCTAGCTAGAGCATGCATGTAGTAACATTGCCAAATTTGTTGTTCGTGTGTCCACAATGAACATGTCTAGATGCGTGTACGCGATGTGCTGACTTTGCACCACTAGCAGTGCTTGCTAGCTTGGTCCATGATCGATGTCGATCTAGTCACAAAATTGTCACGTCGTGCAGTACCTACACCAACAGATAGAGCTAGCTGGAAAGTTCCAATTGGAGCACCAATGAGGCTGCTTACTCAAATGCGTACCTCACAAACGAAGTCCTTATTCAGGAAGCTCCACCAGGATCCTTTCTGCCGCAATTATGGCTTTTTGTATCATAATTTTCATGTCTTCGATTTTCAGAGTCTTCTCATCAGACATTCCAGTGCCGCTATTTGTGGCTTTGTCAGCCTCGTTGGATTTAACTAGTAGCCTTCCTAGCAGGGCCTCCGCTTTTGTGAGGCTCGAAATGGCCTCTGAAGGGTCGATCACAATTTTACTCATTATCCCAGGAATACAGAACGACGATGGTACGCAGTCGTCGATGTAGAAGTTATGGTCAGTGATGTCTCACCATTCAAGAGCATCCATCACGAATACGTGCAGTTTCATATGTGTACATGTATAAATACTACGGTCGGAAAAACACAGGGAAAATGTGTTATGCATGTGTATAGCTTTAGTTCAGACAATTATATGATATGGATTTTTTGTTGATGTTGATGATGATGGCTACATATGTGTATGTGTGTATGTGTGCATTTGTGCATTTTCAAGCGGTAAGCAATTGCACCTTCGCAGAGGCCTTCAAGGGTTTCCATCCGCTCGATGTCGGCGGGAGATATGATTAGATTCAGTGCCTCACCTTTAGGCTTCCCTCCGAACCGCTCCTTGAGTCTATTAAGTCTGGTAGAGGTCAGATAAGAACGAGTATGGGTTTCTTGGTGTACTAATTATCAAATGATATCTATGTTATATTTTACATTAGTTTGTGTGTATTCGTGTTCTGTGTAATCATGAATGAGGGAGAGAGGAAGCTATAAAGCGATCATAAGAATAGGGCAAAATCACATTATCTCATATTTAGTTGTTTAAAAGTTGTACTGATGATGGTAGTAGCAGCAGCAGTAACAACATCAGTATCAAAAGCTATATAGTACGGTTGCAGGAGTGGAGGCGGTCGGTTGATCGTGTTCTTGTAGGCTGCAATCTCGCCCAAAATCGGCAAATGGGTGCGTAGTGAGGCTTGTGCACCGCCAATCAAAGGTAGCGCAGAAGTTTCTAGGAAATCTTGCTCCCCCAGTTTCCGCACAACGACTTGCAAATCCTCAATAGCCTCGCGTGTTGACCTGCCGAACCAAATTTGAAAAGGGGAGGTTCTCAAGAATTGTAGACGCCCCTAGCGTATACTCGTCTTTCTGGGTTACCGTTCGCTCTGCTCCCGGAAAGCAAAGAGGTCAGCCGGTGTCGTCTCGTCGTTTTCTACTGGCTTGATCATCTGCAGATTGTTCTTGATGGTGACGATAATAACATGATGGCAGTGACGGCGAGGGAGCTAGAAGGTCATACTGATGGACTAACAGATTGTCACTCAGAACCGCATGACTGTTTTTGTCATTGTTTATGACACTCAGCTGACCTCGAAGTTGAAGGGATTAAAAGCTCCATTGGTGGTGGCAGCGTCGCTGCCCCTCGCGGCGATTATTCCGGTCGAGGAGGCGACTGTACTTGCTACCAATGCAATAGAATGCAATTTAATATCATGTATAATCGTGGCTCTGCTTATATGCGCCCGTGGCGGTGGACTCTTGCGCGTCGCCCCAACAACAACGGCCGCGAGAGCTGTCGCGATCAACGCTGTCGCCATCCTCACTGCGCCGCCTATGCATAGAGAACATTAGAATGAGGAAGGGAAGACGATAACGCATCTCTCTCTAGCACTGCTACCATCTACATTCTGCTTTGGGCCCTCCATCCCCCCCCCAAAACAAGGACACGTTCCCACCACGTAATTCTCCCGATAGGCGTGCACAAGCACGTAGATTACTTACGACTGAAATCAGGAAATCCTCTTTGTCGCAGGCTGAATTCGACCTACAATATCGTTTTCTGAATCGGCAAATGCTGATTGTCACAAACTAAAAAATACCTCCGTCTGCGAAATCCGACATCGAAAAGAAGGGATTTATTAGTATTTCTGACGAACACCAGACGGCAGGAGCATCAAAAAAAAAAACCCGGGAAAGGACTTAGATCTACATTTTGCCGTGAAACTGTCCCTTATCAGCACATAAATGCATGGCGTTTTCAGTGTCCGAGACTTTCTCCTGCATCCGGGAACCGAATCATATTTTTTGGTTTCAGCGAGTAACCGCACAACGGTCGCGTAGTAAAAATTAATTACTGCGGGATATTGTCCTTGTCGCACACGACTATTCTCCTTTATTCGTCGTAGAGCGGCGTCGGGTCAACTCGACACAACTTGACATTTGTCAACTCTTGAATACTAAAACACTTTTATCCTCCCGAGTCCATTGTACTAAAAATCTATCACTCTCTCCCCCCCAGAAGGGTTGCTACAATTTCCTGGGACCTGAATTGTTTTGACGCAGCCTCGAGGCGAAATTTTCATCAGAGTCACCAGAGGCACCGGGAGAGTCATAGTTTGCTAGATAGAAATGCCCAATGATGGAGAGTTATATTTCTTAATGCCAGAATTCGAGGAACACAGCACACAGGAGATGCAAGCTGAGTATCCAGGCCACATGGATGATCCAACCTATTTACCTGTATTCCCCAGCCATCGCCGACAGCCGCTAGGGTACTTAGACCCTAATGTGCCTCAGCAGGTGAGCATTCACATGTTTCAACACCTGTAAAGAAAGAAGAGACGGGTGTGAGAGGGATGAGGGGAAAATCCGATGCTTATGCTTATTAGAATGTTCGTAAATTTATCAATTTAGCTACAGCAGTACCTCACCACGCTCCCAATTGTAGATCACATCCCATTTTCTTCGTCCGTTGAATTCACAAATAAAATTCAAACAACAATAAATTAAGCATGTGATTTGGTTCGTGGGTATCTGATATGTTAAAAATCATAATAATGATATTTATATACATAAAAATAAACAAATGGGAACTAATATATATATATATATATATATATATATATATTATGTATATAGATACTTGTGAGTGTGTATGTGTATGTATGTATGTTTTAAATGATGCTGTTAATCACAGAAGAGGACCTACGAGTATGACATGCAGCTGGATAAGGAAGAATTCAAGGGAGTTGTGAAGAAGAAAACATACCTATATATAAACGGCCGCTATCGAACACGAGACATAGTTCGGGTGAGCGGTCGGAATCGTAACTGTAACATTTCGACGGAAATTAAATTGGATCTCATAGATCTAGTATATCCGGAAAAGTCTTTACAGGAAAAGAGTGTTCAGCTGAAGGCCTTGGGGAGGAAAATGGGGAAAATAGCGATTAAAAAGTCATCCAAAGATGGAAATAACACATGCTACCTCCTCGGCAAAATTACCCTTGAAAGCAGCTTTGAAGTAACAAAAATTGAGCTGTTCATAAAGAAGGGGGGTATTCGAAAGGTACTATATCCTCCGCTCCAACAGGCTGACAATAACTGCTCAGGTTCTGATTCGCACTCTGATGACAGAACATTGTCTCAGCCAAGCAGCCAAGAAGAGCCTTCGTCGTCTTGTCCAGCCAGTAATCACGTTGAGAAGATCGAAACGCATGTTACGATGCCTCTATGCAAAGATTATTTCGACAAGGCAAGAACGCGGATGGGGGAAGCGACGTTTTCGAACTGGATTGATGTAATCGCGAAAGACGTGAAGAAAGGGCTTTCTCAGTGTACAGACCGTCGCAACGATGGCGACATTAGAATCATCGTCTTCCCCCTGAATCCGAACCACGAGGTGAAAGAGAACGATCTGTTCAAAGTCTCTTGCAGGTTCGCTGGCAAGGAATACTTCATGAAAGATGAGTGGGGAAACATGATGCCGAACCACGAGGAAATTCTGAAACTAGAGGAAAGAGTGAAAGATGTGTTTCAGAAGCTGGGTATCATCGGAATAAAAACGGAAGCACTCAAAGGAAGTATTGTCATCCTCTTTCCAATAGACCCGCACCACATGCAGGTTGCTGAGCCCTGCGGCTCAACAATCCGTCCCACGACGTCCAAAAAGCTGAAGGTATCTATTATGCTATTTCCACCACGCCTGCCTCCACAATGTTTCGAGCGACACACGCCTGATTGAGTTCTCCCCGCGATGTGGAGGTCTTTTCGGAGAACCCCAAAGCGCTCTCCTAGCGTTTTTGTAGCCGCTTGGATAAATTCAACCCGTTATGCGCATTGTTTATCCTCATTCTGAGTTCTTTTTCCTGTGTGTGTGTGTGTGTGTGTGTGGTGACAGCCTCATTGCTTGCTCCAGCACGTATTTAATCTTTTCCTCAAAAAGCGAAGGCTTATTCTCGAGTTATTCCGTCAAGCGCATCCCGGTTCGTACGCAAGCAAGTGCGCGCGGCTGTTTTACACGCTTGCTTGCTGATAAGTTCTATATTTTTATTGTGACCGTCGTTCCAGATGAGGTCCCGGAAATCAGCATCATCAAAGGCTCTTTGCTGCACGCCGCTCCCAAGGCGGTGGTAATCTCAATCACTGCCTCTCCCCAGGCCACAAAGAGAATTCGGAAGAGCATCGAGGCTCGCAGAGGGATTTGGAAGTACGTTACCAAAGGCCAGTCGCTCGTTGTGGCCAAAGACAATAACTCTAGCTCTAGGATATGGGCCGTGGCACAGCGGAAAGCTCCTCCTCATCCCAAACTACTGCTACATCGGAGTAAGAAGGAATCAAAAACGCTCTCCACGGCGACAAGGAAGCGAGCACGGACGCAAGAGGGACTCCACAGCGCCAGCAATCAAGACCTGAGGAAGGAAAGAGCAGCAACCCG
>ADNK01001868.1:15000-58368 GCA_000320545.1 Bigelowiella natans CCMP2755
ACTTGGTTCGTATTTGAACGCATCGATAAATGTTACAGATCGCTGCATCGGCAATATCCTTCGCATTCCAGATCAGAGGCATTGAAGACTGGAAGTGCGTCCACAACAAGAACACCGCAAAGCGAATCGAAAATAACTTTTCCCCTGCTGCATTGATTTATAGCGATCCTCTGGAAAAGGAATCTGGATATTCACGAGGAGACCTAGTTCCATGCAAGAAAGAGATGATGGAGCTGTTGCGTGAGCAGCGGTGATCCCATGACTTGTTGTTTTTGTCAATCCTCTCTCGCAATCATCATTGACATGATCTGCACAACAGGCCAAGATACAACGCTGTTAGGGAGAAGTACAGTTCCAAGAAATACGGAGAGGTAACTAAAAGAAAAAAGACAATTTCTTGACCTTGAGCGGAGAGTGGCGCATGAAAAATCAGAACGTTAATGGTGCCGCTGTATAGCCTAATGCGTTGTCTGCGCAGGATATGTCTGCGAAGGATAGGAATCAATTAATTCGATTTATCATTGCATGCTTCAAGTGTGGATGTGATTTGCCGCTAATATTCAGGTTGCCAGCTTCGCCATAAGAAAGGCCAGAGATGTCAAATTAAATGAGAAAAGCTACGAATTGGGTAAGTCTGTGGCCTTCATCAAGAAGGTTGATGACAATACCGCCGTGTGTAAGGTTCGGTCTCGCGTGAAGACTCAATTGAAATTGAAGAGCACCACGCTGCCATCGTCTAGATCGTGGTAAGCTGGCCAGCTTGCACATGCCTGCTACCTGAAGCATAGTGTGCAATTACCATGCATTTACAAAGAAGATACACTGATGCTTAAAACGTCGCGCGATAGCGCTTGACAAGATTTAAAACTAACACTGATCGATTGAAACATGATTAAAAAATGTCAGCTTGCAGCTAGCTCGCAACATCGAATCAAAGAATAATCATTTACCTGCATATCATGCTAGTACGGCAAGCTGGCTAGATGGTTTCCGTGCATGTTGAAAATCGTTAATGCTAAAACACGTACTTTCTAAATCTAGACAATGTTCTAAAACAGAACTAGAGAAATGCACAAGCGACAGCTTTGCCTTTTCGCAACCAGCTAGCCAGCCTGTTCGTTTCAATAAATCACGTGTTTATTCTGATGCATATAAAAAGAGCATGCACGGTAACGCCCAGGCTAGCAGGCATATAAGCTTAATTTGAATGCTCAGTTAGTCCACGCAGCAGCGATAACATTGGCTCCTCGCACTTATTCTAGAGTGTGGCCATGCTAGCACGTCCAAGAGAGCTTCAGTGACTAGGAGACTGGACGGAAACGGTCCACCGAACATCACGCATGTGTGCGCACAGCGTACAGTATATGCTGGCATGCCATGGACTAGATGCATGCACATATGTTTATTTGTGTGCAAATTTGTACATGCAACATCATCATTACGCTGGGTGCGTACTCTGTAGTAGCATGTCTATGCTGTTTTATGTAGCAGCCGCTCCTGCGGAAACATTACAATTTATCATTTTTGCTGCTGGGAAAGCTCGTTGATACGTTTTTGGAGCTCATCGATCTGTCTTTGCAGAGAATTCACCTCCTGGTATGTGTACATGAATGTGTGTGTGTGTGTGTGTGTGTGTGTGAGAGAGAGAGAGAGAGAGGGAGAGAGAAAGAGAGGGGGAAGCACGATTAGGATGTAGCGGCCGACAAAAAAATGGTGATCGTTGCAGTTTTTTGGCGTTTCTTCTTCTGGTCAGGATCTGTCCGGTCAGATATCCGAGAGCGACGCAACGCTCTTTGATACCAACCAGCTGTTGCGTGTATTTAGAACATGTATGAAGCGGCAAAATGAGCTCGACCTCGTTCCCGTAAACGCTGCCGTACAGGCGTTGGCAGAGGAAGAATATGAGAATGATGATCATCGTTACTAATATCAACGACACGCCCTCCTCTAGTTTGAGCGGTCCCTGAAAGGATGAAAGAAGCAGAGAGGGGGGGTAAGGGGGGAAGGGGGGAGAAATGTTAGTCTCCAACCGCAAGGGGTGACAGCATCTGTAGCATGATAGAATTCATTTTGAGTGTTTCTATTCGTTTCGTTTTGAATTATCATTCCTTAATCTGTGTCACTAGAGCCGCCCCTCCCCTTCCTCCCTCCCCTCCTCCCCCCCCCCTTCCGTCGTTCACCTTATCACCAACGATATGCAACAAATACCGCAAGACACCACGGTCTTCCCCGACGGGTCCTACCGACAACAACAACAACAACAACAACAACAAAAGCAACAACAACGAAGATGATATTGAATGATGATGACGTTCGTGGGTATGATCATGAGCAAGGATGGAGCTCATCGCACAGTCGGAAAAAGCAGATTCTCCGTTTTTTCCAGACAACATAGCGTTCATACGAAGCCGGAGGGTGCCCACACAATGAAAACATCCCGATCAGAAGAGAAAGACAAAGCAATCGAAAGGCAGCCTCTTCTTCGCGCCGTGAATGATTACCATCATCTACTGTGTTGTCCAGAGCAGTGTCCACGCTACGGGACTGAACATCCAGTAGCAGCAGCAGCAGCAGCAGCAGATTCGCCCCCCAATCCCGTAACACAATCACATTCAAACCACACACACAGGGGGGTAAACACTACCATCATCATCAAATCTAGGAAGAATGAGAAGTTCTCACATACTGCACGCTTTCGGATAATGTGCACGAGTGGACATGATGCAGAGCAGAGCAAAGCAGTTGGTCTCGATACTACCGGCCCCATCATCTTCTGCGCGATTGCGGCCGCGGACGCGTCCTCCGCAACCTCCTCGCCAATGTTTGCTATGTTTGATTCTCCTGGGAAGGGGGGGGGGGGGGGGAGGAAGGAAGCAAAGGAAGAAAGGCGAATTGTTTAAAGACAATTAGTGCATGTTTTTCAATTAGACGCGCGCACAACACACACACACACACACACACACACACACGAGGAGGGAGGAAGGGAGAGGGGGGGGGAAGAGCAGCACGGTGCGTATGTATGGCCGACGATGCACGGGAGTGTTGCGAAAGCGACGGTTATTGGCCGCTCATTATTATTACCTTTATTCGCTTGGAGAGCATCTAAGGCGGACCCCGGGAGGCTCTTTATGCTGTTTTTGGAGAATTTGATCCAATCGGCGACGAAGGCACGCACCTGATTGGTTGATTGATTGAAACAGCAGCAGCAGCAAGAACATAAGAGAAGGGGGAGGTGGAGAGAGAATAGCATGGCGCGAAGCAGCAGCAGCGAATAAGAGGCGTTGGAGGAGATGTTCTGGCATAGCGACTGCTCTATGCCAGGGGATGATCTGTACTTAAATTTCGTTCTTCCCTAGAATGAAGAAGGGTGGAGTAAGGAGAGGCGGGGGGGGAGAGGGAGAGAGAGAGAGAGAGAGAGAGAGAGAGAGAGAGATGGGACACACCCCTGTATTCGCAAAGCCACGGATTTGGTATTTTATTAACGTGAATCTGAAAGGAGAGAGGAGGAGGAGGAGGAGGAAGAAGAAGAAGAAGAAGGAGAAGAAGGAGAAGAGCAACAACGACGTTAGCTGAAAGCGAGCGGCAGAGAGAAGAAAAGTGGATGAGAAGAGGGGAGAGGGTGTGAGAGGAGCGGGAGAATCAACATAGCCCCCACCCCCTTCCCCCCTTCCCCACTGTGAACGACACGGTAGTTCTCAAACTCAGGATCTACAATCATACCACCATCATCATCATCATCATGACTTCACTTACTTGGTGAATTCGACAGAGGTCCAGATCTGCGCAACGCAGGACGGCCCATTGCCCCCGCCGTTGGGGGAGGGGATGAGCAGGCCGGGAGGAATCTTCTCCTAATTTATTCAAGGGTGGGGGAAGAGTGTGTCGTGATATCGGAGAAGAATTCCTCCTTGCGAGCAGGGAGGTTCGCTTGGAAAAAAAAGAATAGAAAATTATCGAACGTTATTGCGCTCCGATAGGAGTCGAGCCATGTCGTGGAACGAAACAGCATCATCGTCGCTTATACTCTTATTTCACGATATAGTAGTAGTGGTAGTAGTAGTAGTACGATAATAAGAACGAGTTTCTCTGTGGTGATAATTCATCTTTGTTATTCAGAGATTCCCCCCCCCCCCCCCCCCTTCTGTCAAGTGGAGCCGCAGACGCAAAAGGCAACAATAAATTTGAAACACAGTAGTTGTTACGAGACGACCTTTGTAGGACAGAGCTTCAAGAACTTTGATGGCACTTGAGACTTGTCGGTCTTCGTGTCCAATATCACCCATCGAATTGCGACGTGAAAGTACCCGCCTAAATGCATTCATAGCGGTGTAGTATCAATGTACTGTTGGAGTAGCAGTAGTAGTAGCAGCAGTAGTAGTAGTAGTAGTAGTAGTAGTAGTAGAAAGAGCAATGATTTCTCTACGAGTGGTCGATGTTTTGGTGGCTTTCTCCCGCGACAGGGTTATCATTAGGCACCGCGCGAAGAGAGAGAACGATCGGTTCTTCAACGGTTTCCCCCGTCCAAATAATTGCGATGCGCCATGTATTCTTGAGGCAGGGCGACAACTGCAGAGGAAATCTACTTACTACTACTACTACTACTACTACTATTACTACTACTACTATTACTACCACTACTATTACTATTGCTACTACTCTCCTACCGAATGGAACGTCCGGCATCATCGAGTTAGAATCTATCAATAGGCCTCCCTTGAACAACTCGCAGCGTTGGATCTGTCCGCAGGAAGAGGAGGGGGGTGGGGGGGGGGGGGGGACAGAAATGAACAAATGAGCTCAACTCAAGTGCGATCGCGCAATATGTTCGATTTCAAGATAAGCAGCGCCAAATGATGCTGCCTATATCTGACGACGACGACGACGGACCTTGTGCACACGCGTCTGCTTGGGCCCTAGAGGTCCGGAGAGCTTGGTTTTGACGAAGTATATGTCCCTCGTCCACACGTCCTTCTTCTGCTCCTTCCACTTTGTATAGCGGTACTTCTCGTCCCCCCCCCCTGAGGTAGTAGTAGTGGAAGAGTTTTGCTTCTAACTCTCATCATGGAGAACACTTCATGTGTGCTTACTCTCACAGATCCTGTTCCCTCTATACAGACTGCATCAGGTCGTTGCGTGTAACCGCTCCCCCCCCCCCCCCGCTCCCCCCCCTCCAAATTCCCCCTACCTACCCCCCTCTATTAGCACGTACCTCGATGATACTGCGCCTGGGGAGCTGTACAGGTGTCGCTCAGATACAGATCCCAAAACGCCCTCGAGGAGAACGGGTAGCGCGCAGTCCCAGCCCTCGTGAAGCCGATGCTTGCGGCGCGCCTCCCCGTCAGGACGGGGGGGCGTGGGTCTTTGAACAGCGGACCGTCAACCGGCCTGAACGTGCCAGCTTCGGGGCGGCTCGAAGAGGAGCTTTTCGCTGGGAAGTCCGAGCGGCTTCTTGGGAGGCCAGAGCTCCTTTTTGCTGCACCGTCTCCCGCCAGTAGCCTGCTCATTGTCCCTGAAACAGAAGGCGGAGGGGCGGGGGGGGAGAAAGCGAACAGGAGGAGGTCGTTAGGAGGCTTTTGCACGAGTGATAGGGGGGGGGCGCATAGAGTTTGAGAGCAAAGAAATACGTGGCAATCGAAGAGTGTTACTACAATAAGTACTACTACTACTACTACTACTACTACTACAACTACTATTACTACTCGATATTCCAGCGCTTTTGCTCGCTTGATGTGCGTCTAGGCTCCCACGGCGACGGGCTGCGGATGATGCACCACCCTGCTTCCTTGAGTCCGGCGGCGTCTTAGATCGCATCCCCCCCCCGCTCCGCCCCGCTGCCCGTTGCTGCTCCGGCGTGGATGACTTCGTCCCAATTCCTGTGTAGTCGCCGCCCTTACCCTTCTTCGACTTCGCTCGGTCGATAGAAGGCGTGCGGATTGAGGAGTTGTTGGTGACAAGAATCGGTTTTGTTGCGGTCTCAGAAGACGTCGTGCTGGCGGTCGTTTCAGTGGCGGCGGCGTTGCTATCTGCATCATCAACGGTCTCTGAGGATGCCGATGCTTTCGTCGCTTTCTTGTCAGCGCGTGACACGGAATTGGAATCTGTGTGGATGTGCATGTCCGCGTATAAACTATTCTTCGTTTTGGCGTTCGCTGTGGGGGTTTCTTTCTCTTCCGGCTGGTCTGTGCTGCTCTGCTGCTTCTTCTCCTTCGTCTCATCCTTTTTGGCAGTTTCCTCGTTACGCCCCGGGTTCTCCTCCTTCTCCTTCCCCCCCCCCTTCTCCTGTGCTCCCTTCTTGTCCTCGCGGTTCGCTGGCGCCTTATGATCGACGATAGCGTTCCCGTCCTTGCTGTCTTTGCTATCTCTTCCCGCCACAGAAGTCGTTACCTCCTTGCTTTCATTCGGGGCAGACCTCATATCACCAGCAACATCGTCGATAGAGGTATTAGTACTTTTTGGAGAGCCCTCATCGCGATTTTCAGTATCAGTATCATTGTCTGGTGTTTCCTCGCCATCATTTTTATGTTGATGAGGAGACGCCTCATCAGCCGCCTCTACCCCCTCCTGCGTACTTCCGGCGTCCCCATCTCCTTCCCCCGTCTCGGGAAGAGACGACGGAGCTTTGGATACTGGGGCAGATAGGTGGTCTTTCTTTTCCAGCGATCCTTGAAGATGTTAAGAAGAATGAGGAAGATAACTGTGTGAAATCCCACCCCATTGCCCCCCCCTCCTCCTCCTACGAACATACCTATTTGCCTACCTTGCGTGACTGAGGGGGGGAGCTTAGCAAGGGATTCCTGGTATTCATTCACTGCGGCTTGTATATTGTCAAAAGCCTGATCTCTTGAGATGAACGACGCGAAAAAATACTGCGCCTTCAATGCGTCCACCTGCATGTGCGTGTTTGTTTTTTCACGGCCGAAGTGTCAGTGAGGGAAAACTGTGTGTCATGTGCATTCGGCGTGCACTCGTCTAAATGTTGCAGCACAATCTCTCGATTGGCCACCATCGAAAACTCCGCGCTGATGCCATGCCGTGCGCAACAAGTGAGACAGACAAGGCGGCGTGTCTCAAACTCAGCATAGGTGGGTGGGGGGGGGGGAGTGAGAGATGATCGATGCCACAAATAATTCTTCTTTTATTATTATTGGGAACTCGACGAAATTCTAGATATTTTTCGGGCGTGTACCTGGATTGCATTAGGGATAACCAGAGCGGTGTTCTTCTTCTCGACGTGTAAAATGTCGGCCATAGGGATCACCACCTAACCCAGCAAAGGAGTGGGGTAGCACAGCACGATTGCTTTATCTTTCACGAATGTTCTTAGGCACAAGGTGGATAAACGATTGTCAGCGAGGAAATAAACCTTAGTTTCATATCCAAACACGTTGCTGTAGAAGCAAAGGAAGTTCCTGGACAGATAAAGCCGACCCTGCGTGATGGGGAACAATCAGCTTCTTGTCTTTTGGAAAAATCCCTAAATTCATATATTTTCTCCTGGACGGGCGATTTGTTGATGGAAAATAGACCAACCTGGAGCAGAATCTTCTTATGGTATGCGCATGTGTAGTAGTCGTCGAGCTTTTCGCTCTTTGGAAGGTCGAAGAGTTTTTGGAAGACCTTATTACTTTTCTCCGCTTGTTCCTACGAATGTCCAACAATTTATGATGGATGTACGTTGGTCAAAGTTCTTTGATAGTGATTTGAGAGATTCATGCTACCACCGATAATTAGAGCGGTACTCTTGTTACGCACACCCTCAATGTACATTTTATGAACGCCATTGCTGGTGTACTGACGAAACATTGACGGCTATAACTTTTTTTGGCGAATTCGAACCAAATACCTGTGGCAGTGCAGACAGGTCTGCCATACTGCGCAGGAGGGTAGGAGAAAGTAGGAGGGGGTGGGGTGGGCAGTCCCCGAGTCACTCAGACAAGGCTGCGAAATTTGGATTGGACTGTGCTCAATTTTTCAACAATAAATAATGTTTTTTGCAAGTCGCAACTCTAAAATGTGATAAATTCCTCCGGAATAATAGCTTCCGTAGGACACACACTGTATCTCAGAGCGAGAAAGAGGGAGAAGAGACCTAAGTATTCCTTCGAACTCGAGCGAATCCATCCGTTATTCTTGGAAGACAACAAAAAAGTGCCTCATAATGAGAAAAGGGGATCTATTTACGATCGGACGGAGCAGCAGTAGAAGGGGGTTATATATGGATATAAGTTGTCGGTCATTTCTCTTCTACGACAACCGTGCATTTGACGGGATTAAAATGGCTGGATGTCTATGACGCAGACGTATAAATCCTATATATTTTCAGCGATTTAGTATTCTGCTGAAGTCTGAAGTTCTGAAATGAGGAAACGCTTGCAACGTTCGGGGGCAAGACGTTCGGAATGGGTCCCTGCAGCTCCTGAGCGCTTCTGATTGCAGATGGAGAGGAGAAGGAAGCCGGGAGAATCCCCAAGGTATGTTTGCGCTATTTTCTTCGTTGTTAGGCTCGAATCTAACATTTGCTACAGCAGGCGTCGGAGGACTTCCAGGGAGGCCGACAACCTCCTCAAGCGAACAGCTGCTTCGACCAGTGGCAGACACGTGATGAAGGCTACCAGGGAGCATAGCAAAATGTAATACGTACACAGAATCGAATCAGCCAATCGGCTGCCAAAATTGAAATGATGAAACCGTAATTTTTTGTGCGAATCAGGGTGAAATTGGAGTCACACGTATACTGGCCAGGCACACTGCGCTCCAAAACAACAAAGCTGCCGTTCACGTGCAAGTATAGAGTTAACAATTTAGAAAAGCTAGGAGATCTAGAGAGGTATCTCCGTACTAAACCTGGATTTAGAGCCTCTGGGTTACGTTCAAGGTAAAATCTTGACAGAGATGGTCATACCTCCACTTCCTAAAGTCTGAATCTTCCCCGTCGTAGGATACGAAATAAAAAGCAAAAGCTTCCCAGTAAACAAACGAAGGAAGGAAAACATAGGTTTGTAGAATCCTCGCAGTTATTTACCCCGTGTATTAATCTTACTTTACTCCCTTTTTATGTGCAAAAGATGCCAGAGCAAGGGTGCAGGCAACGGAGAAGAATTAGCAGCAACAATCATTAGGTGTCTTATAATTTACTGCATGTTGTTAATAGGGACAGTAATGTATCTCATCGATATTGGTAGGATCGACGGTTCCGAGGCTTCGAAGACAAACGGCGACGAGATAAAAGTACCCATAATTCGCAGCCCGCCATTATTTGCGTTTAAACAAAGAAAATTTGTAGGACGAAGGCGTCGAAGATGGTGGAAGCGATGGTGCAAAAAGCATTAAGGAACTCCCGGCAGACCCCACAACTAATGCTGATCGATTGCTTGTTGAGGCTGCAGAGGAGCAGGATGTAGACGAGGACGGCGATTCCTTCCAGGCGGAGGGCGACCTCGAAGACGTTTTGAACTCGGTAGATGGTGCGATCGATCGTATCACCAGCCTGGGTAGTGGCAACGTGTCCGGTATTATTGAGCCCATCAACGAAGGCAATCTCTCTGGAGGTAGCGAACAAAACAGAATCCTTAAATAGAAATCTTAATTCTTCCCCACCTCTTGGTTCTCCAGTGCAAAAATCGTTCACCCTCTCCTCCCTCTCCTCTTCCTCTTCTGTCTTCTCTATCGCTGCCTTTCCCAGGGAGTTTGTCGGATCCGCCCGAGGACATTTACGGGGACGAGATGGATGACTTAAACGCCGACTTTGAAAACGACGATGTCGATGATATCGAAGATGTTGAAGGGGGGGGTGGTTTTGAGGTAGACTTAGAGCCGTTAGAACCTTTGGACACGTTTGAGAATGAAGCTGGCCTTAAACACACCGACGACCTCACAAGTAGTAGTAATGGCGGGGTGGAGGAGAAAAAGTGTGAGGGGACTGACAATGAGGCTGAGGGGGAGAGTGGTGCGGATATTGAAGAAAAGGGGGGGGGGGCAGTGGATGGGAACGAGGGGGAAGGAGAGGGCGAGTTAGACGCAAAGGACTCCCAGGCGAAGAAAAGCAGCCTTATTAAAAGAGAGCTTACTCGAGAGTGCGAGGAGAACGAGTTAACATCAGAAATAGTGTTCCGAGAAAAGGATCCAAACGCAGCTCCGTCACTGCTAAGCAAGCACAAGGTGAATGAACTTTGCTCATGCACAACGGTGCGATGGTGAGGAGTGATACAATATTCTCTCTCTCGCCCCTCCCCCGACCTCCCCCCCCTCTCGTTATTTCTTGATGCGTTTGTGTGTGTGTGTGTCTTCTGCCTGTGCGTTTGGCTCCTAGGAGTCTTTCGCTGCTGCGGATATCCTGAAAGACGAGCAAAGAAGAAATTCCTCTCAGTTCAGAATCATCCAAGCTGTTTTTCAGCTTATGCATGCGCTAAGGGTAACAGGACACAGGCAAACATTAATTTTTGAAAACATTCCTTCGTATCCATCTCCCCCTCCCCTTTCTCTCTCTCTTTTTCTCTTTCTCCTCACTTCTCTCCTGCCAGCCTCCACCAAAATATTTTTAAGTGCTCGTTGGTCGGGACATTGCCGACAACTGTTTCTCAGGCAACATTGAAGTGCTCCTACAATGAGCTAGCCAACGCGAGAGCATTCGCTAAATTGACGCTCCGAAAGCGCCGCAATGCTTGCACAGAGGTTGCCCCGTCACTATGTGATCGAAACGAGCGGATATTCACCACTAGAACAACTATAAAACTTCCGCTCAAGAGCTTTCAAGTTTGAAGTGAGATCGAATCCACTGACTCTCTCCTCTCTCTCTCTCTCTCTCTCTCTCTCTCTCTCTCTCTTCCTCTCCCCCCCCCTTTTCTCCAGGTCGACACGGCCAAGTTTAAAAAAGATCTAGGTGCTGCTGATGACGACGGCGGGGAGTCGAGTAGAGATTCGTCTGTTTACACGGTGGGCGGAGCAATGTTTTACGAGGAATACAATCATGCGCGTTTTTTACTATTTATCAAATAGTTTCTTTTTTGCCAGAATGCGCCACGTATGTGTGTACATTGGATATCTGTGTGTGTGTGCGTGTGTGTGTGTTTGATGCATATGATAGACAATATTATGTATATATATATATATATATATATATATATTATATAATATTTTTATATATTATTATAATGTTGTTGATGGCATTAAACAGCCCCATCGTCGATCTCGCTCACGGTTAAAGTTGCAGCTGCCCGATGACCCTGATGACGATATGGTTCGATTAATATTGCACAGGGCATGATGCAGTCGTAGTAGTAGTAGTAGTAGTAGTAGTAGCGCGTATATATATATATATATATATATATATATATATATATATATATATAAATCACCGATGGTAGATTCTTTCTCTCCCGACAAACAAGTGCAACAAAGTACAAATATTCGCAGCATAGTGTGTGTGTGTGTGTGTGTGTGTGTGTGTGTGTTTGTGTGTGTGATGGTATGTTTGCATGCGCGTGGCAATGTTCCCACATTCCTATACCGACTGATTGACAGAGCCTGCTTGCGGATTTTAAGTTCAAGACCTATGCTCCAAGGGTCTTCTCCTGGTACTTTCAGCATAATTAATTGACAACATTAAAATAAATAAATATAATATATAATATATATATATATATATATATATAAAGAGAGAGAGAGGGAGAGAGAGTCTGTTATGTAATAATCTTTACGCCACATTAGCATACGCGTCCTGGTGAAGTAATTGTCCTTCCACAAACACCCTTCCCCCGCTCCATTCAGCATCCGAGAAAGTTTTGGAGTGCCATCTGGCAACTACGTGTCGAGTTTGTGCAGCACTCGTTTCGTCGACTTTGAGATGCACGACAACGTTCGGTCGTCTTTTATCACCACAAACGGCCTCCTGAAGGTAGATGGACATCTGTAGCGAAACAAGCGGGGGAAAATCCTTGGCAATATACCAACATGCTTTGAGCAGCTATACACGCATATCACCATCACCCTCATCGCCGTCGCCACCATCCCTCGCGCAGGTTAGGAGTATCGACTCGGAAGAGAACAAACGGATTAGGTCGGCATCGCAATCATGTTGTCGATAGCCCCCTCCTGTTTCCTGTCCATCTCAGGAGAGCTCTAATCCTCCCTTCCTTGCTCCCCCTTCCCCCCCCCTCCGCACACAGAGCGCTCCTCAGCAACTACTTTGAGCATGTCTTGCTGCATCGGAACCACACGCACCTTGAACGGATATTCGGGTTGTACCGGATCAAACAAGGTTCTTCGTGTGCCCGTCTTCAACGATAGCGAGGCCACAAAAGGGATTTGGGAGAATTTCGATTCTCCAAGCACCATCCCTCCCTTCTCTCTCTAACCTGCCCCCCCCCCCCTCATCCTTTGCCTCTTTTCGTCCTTTTCGGCGGCTTTCTTTGGCGGGAGGTTGGTTGGGAAGTTTCGCATCATATCTTGGACTAACGAACACCTCTGGTCATTCTCCATCAGGAAAACAGCATCGTTACTTCGTAGTGTCGCAATCGTTCTTCGTCTCCTCGCCGCACATCGACGCCCTCTACAACCTTTCTGGTTCCTGCCCGAGGCTCTCGAAGCTGACCCCGCAGGGAGCGAGGGCGCGGCGGAAGAATTGGCGGATGAGGAGTGGCGCGCAGGATAGGAACGGCGACGACAACGCCAGCAACGTTGATGGGAAGGCGGGGGAGCGGGCCGAGGGTTATTTAGATGATGATGCGCTCCTTCAGATGTCCGGGATCAATACGGTAGCAGACCCCGCGTGCTTGAGCGTGTGTGTATGTGTGCGTGTGTGTGTGTGTGTGTGTGCGTATTTCAATATGCATTTTGAGAACAAGCTTGGAAGTAAGAAATGTGGATATACATAGCTGCGAACGCATCAATGTTTCTGGAATATGCGTTGCATATGCAGGAATTGCATGTATCGAATCCTGTGCGCATATCTTTCGATCATAATTCTTACCAATCTTCTTCCCAAACATTTCTCAGCTTCCTATAAATCTCGGAGAACTTCGGAAGAGAGAGCACATGCGGGCAATTGCGGTACCACTGCATCCCCACGTTACACCACAACTTGACCATCTCGCCTACCACGATATCTACACGCCAGTCATCTGTTAATGCAATCGAAATCGAAATGTGCGGACAGCGACTTAACACACACACACACACACACACACAAACCTCTGTTCCAGTCTCGTTTTTTCTCCTCTTTCATCTCTCTATCGCCATCTCGTCAGATCGATGTCGCGTTCTTGACCGCGAACCAGTGCTGCGGGTATAGGCTCGCAGTGGGCATCAGGTTGTGCATGAAAATCGATCGCAGCAACGTCCACCAACACCAACGGATTCAATTCCGCGACCACACACTGTATAAACGCTATGTCGCCGACAAACCTACCTATATTTCCAGGATTATGAACGTATTGATGCCATCGGCTTCCGTGGCCGAGAAGGGGGGGGAGGGGGGAAGGATGCTGTTTTTATCCCTGATTTTGCTATTCAGCTTCTTAGCTGCTGCTGCTGCTGCTGCTATTGCACTCATATTGCTGCTTTTTACCATACTTTGCCAAATGCTAAACCGTGCAGTTATACGGCCGATGTTCAATTGACTCGATTGCAAGCCAAGATGGAGGTAGCTCGAAATGTGTGTCCCCCCCCGCCCCCTCCAGCCCTCTGAACTGCGTGCAAGAAAAACGAGTTTTTAAATTGAGCATTTGCGGCTTCCTTGTTGTTGGTTCAAAGCAATACTAGAATTATCGCTCTATCAAACTAAAGGCCGTATTGTATAGCAGAGAACTCCTTCGCTCCTTCCGTATATTTTAGAGAAATATTTACTGCTACTAAATGCGGACACATCCCCTCTTCCTCCTTCTCCTTCTCCTCCTCCCTTGCAGAAGCTGTGTGCACCCCATGTTCCCACAGTAAAAAGCTCAATGATGATTGATATGAAAATGGGCAGAGATTCCGAGGTGTAGTTTCTCTCTTATCGGCACAAATTGCTGCAGCTGCTCTTCTAACAACACACCCATCAACATCGAACCTTTTGCAGTGTGCATTGATTTCATGTCCGTTATGAAAATCATCATCATCATCATCATCATCATCATCATCATCATTACTACCATCCCCAATTGCCGACATCTCTTCTCTCACCATGTAATCAACCCGAAAATGAAAGTATCATTGCTGCAGGTGAGAGAAGATATGAATCCCCTGATGCTGGGACCACCGTCATCAAATGGATCTGTATCGCGCAGTAAGAGTAGAGGTAGGGGGCAGTAGTTTTTCGCACAAATAAAACGCAAGAATACGATCAGGAATATGAGTTAAACACCATGAAATCATGGAAAACGCGCGTTAAGTACGGCCAAAGACATGCCATTTATTGATAATTGAGGCACACCAAAGCTTTGCTTCTGTCCTCCTCTTATAAGCTAATCCTGGAATAATCGCGAATTCTTGTGTCAGAAGAATCGGAGGTAGAGGGGGACAGGAAGCAGCAGCAGAGGAGTAACGCTGCGTTGGATCCTTCTTTGGTGAGCGGAGATTCTCTCTTCTCACATAACTACCACAAAAACATATGAAAACACTGGGAATGCCTCCCAGACAGTTATCGATGCTTTCGCAATTGTTTTGACCGTAGGCTACTTTTTGCAGCATTCTGTTAGTATGATTGCCTTTGACCTCGCCCCGCCCTGCCTCCCTCTTAAACATACTCCTTTCAATCAGCGTCTGATGCTGTTTTCACTCCCTTGCTCGCAGAAGTTTCAACGCTCCAAGTCCTCATTGCCACCAGACCATGCGTCCCGTGGCCTCCCCGATGTAAACTTTGCATCGGCCATGGATTATACGGCGTCGCTAAGAGGATACCATGACACGTAATAATGCTTCCCAAGCTGAACCTCCCGCACGTTTATGCGTGAAACTTCAGCGTGCAAACATGCACGCACGTCATGTCTCGAAACAGCACACACACACACACACACACACACAGAGAGAGAGAGAGAGAGAGAGAGAGAGAGGAGAGAGACCAATAATGATCGGCTTTGTTTTTGTTTCAACAGGTTGCGGTCGAATCTGCCTCCGAACTGCTACGGTGCAGAGATAGATCCTGTGCGAAAGTACCACATCTCACTGCAGAGCGTTTTCAGCCAGACGGGCGGCTTCTATAATCGGACAGGTGTTGCAGAGGACTATGGCGAAAAATTCACCGAGGTCGTCGATGATTTCTTCAGATAAATCGCCTAGAGAAGCGCACATGCTCAGCACCGAATCTGTGCGTGAAATAATGTTCTTATACCACAGTACAGAACACGGCTGCATTAAAAAATAGCGAAACAGAAAATTACCCGCATTCTAGGCCCCATGATGTGGAAGTAGCTTGCATATTATATGCAATAACGCGCATGTTAAAGGTAGGATGCGTGCATTTGCCCAACAGCATCATTTGCGCAGTGACTTGCCGGCAAGTAGCAAGCCTACAAGCTTAGCATATAGCAAATGTTTTACCTGGTATTTATCAGTGTTATAGCTATAGTGGCCTGCGGCAATGATAGCGTTAAAACTCGCTATCTGAATACGCATAAAATCGGCCGCGCACAGGTATGAGACGGAGACTAACTAGCTAATAATGATATCATTACATTTCTTCAATAGGCGCTCCTAATGTTAGGCGTCCAAATGTGTAAAGTTACGCTTCTAGCTCATTGCCCCTATTCTGGCCTGTTATTTATACTAGCTGCTAGCTTAATGCTCTCTAACTCTGTCGATCATTACTTCTAGGTTTCTTTCTTTAGGCACATTACACACATAGCTAGATAGCTAGCATAGTATGTATCAAGCTGTGCGACGACATGTAATAACGCGCCTACTTTATTTGTGAGAGCACGCAAACTAGCCTTGCGTGTGCTTATACGGTTTGGTTCTGGAGGCAAATTTCACACGCATCACAGCATACATGCAAAGCAGTGTACCGTCATGTGAACAGTTGACGCCATAATTAACAGGCGACGTGCATGTGCTGCTCGTCCATAAGTCGAGGGATCGCTTTGCGTGTCCCATCATTGCGCACACGCATCTATTTCTTTGTTTGTTTTCTTACTGCTAGAATCTACTATGCGCCCATGCAACGAGAGAGGAAGCACATATTCTACGTGCGCGTGCAACTCTTAAGGAGATCATGCTGGGCGGGTGTGTACGTAATTCTCGAATTCCAATATCGAAGTCGTCATATCTCACGTTCTAATCTTCATCTTCTTCGTCATCCTTTGCTTTCTTTTTGCGGCTGTACTCGCTCTTCTCGACTTTAGCTGCGCAAAGTAAAGCAAACATCAGTTGGGTGTTCAATGCCCAGTGGAAGCGTGGGCAGTGAGGGTTGAATCAAGGCGCTATTGGACGGCAGGCTATAAAGCATTTGTGTGCGAGCTTCGTTTTAATCATAATTTTACAGTTGTTTTCCTCACCGAATCCGACGACTTTGTGAATGCGATCAAAGAAGAATTCCTTCCAGCCCTTCTTCACCTTATCTGGTACATCGCGATTGCGAAACTTGTCATGGACGGGCACCTCGACCTACAAATGAGGGTTTTTCAAAGATATCGTCAAATAAGTGCGTGTGTGTGTGTGTGTATGTGTGTGTGAGAGAGGCGTGGGGAGGGGATGGGGTAGTGTAGGAATAAAAAAGGTCGGAATGAATTAAGTGAAACCTCAACAGCACGAATAGAGCAATACACTAGTAGTAATAACGAGATACTTCTCGTTACCCCCCCCCCCCCCCCCCCCTTCCTGTCACAGCAGCACAAAATGGCATCACCCTAAAACAGTTGCCCCCCAGTACCTGATTGAGCTTCGCCACAGTCACGCCATACTCGGGGGAGGAGATTTCGAGTGTAACGGTGGAGAAATGGTCGTCTGGCCACTCTTTGAACCTCCATACTTGCACGATCTTACTGGGCGGTGACGCCTCCTGGAAGCTGCCGTGAATGGACCCGCCAAACAGCGAGAATCCCCCCCCCTCTTTCACCTCGATCTTAGCCTCCGATTGCGTGTACTTCGAGACCATGTCCTGGTCGGTGAGCGCCTTGAAGAGCAGTTCTGGCGTGCAGCGAAACCCGCGCCTAAAGTTCGCAAAGTGTGCGCAGTGAAGG
The DNA here is from genome assembly GCA_000320545.1 of Bigelowiella natans CCMP2755. Lineage (NCBI taxonomy): Eukaryota > Cercozoa > Chlorarachniophyceae > Bigelowiella > Bigelowiella natans. The sequence goes on from ADNK01001868.1 coordinate 32,154, forward strand.
CGTGGCTGTGAGTGCGGTGCTCGTAATCGTGGCGTGCTTAAGAGAAAAGGCGCCCCACATCGCTCACATGACGCACACAAACGAAACACCCTTGTGTAGATTCACAATGCGTCTGTTGATGTATTTTGTGTGGGTTGCGACAGAGACTCGTGGGGCAGCATACTCGAGCTTGATGTTGACGAATTCCTTGCACACCACCGGGCGATACATCTTGAGGTTTTCGCGCTTGACGTTCAGCTGCTTCTTTGACTCCACAATCTACCAGTCATCAATAGAAACACACCAACGCCCATGTAAACACACGAAAGCATGCACGCGCGCCGCTGGAACGCGACACTTTCGGAAAAAAAAGTTGCAAGCCGATCAGCAGCCGGTCTATACGACAGCGATTTAGAGGGGAGAGAAGAAAATTTGGTCTACAAAGGATTTGCTCAGTCATCACCTTCACGGGATAGCGTCCATCCTTGATCTCGGAGAGTACTTCAGCCACCTGGTCGTTGAACCTTTTTAACACGTGTAGAAGCTAGTAAGTATTTCATTGAATAATTTGCGAGGGTCGATGCCCTCCAGCGTGGGAAAAGTCTCCCTTCGACTACACCCCACACATTTTCTTACTTAGCAGCTTTCTTCAGTCCATGGATGACAACTTTTTGGCCGATATCATATTTATCTGGCTCCTCCAACGCGACCTCGTGTTCTTTATCGCGAAAATCGTACGCGTTTTTCCGAATCTGGAGTGTCATTGCAACACACGTCTCAGGAACCGGCAGTACAAATGGCCGATGATCTAGGTTTTCCTGCTGTGCTTCTTTTGCATGTCGTGTGATTACCTGCGAGTAGCTAAGATTTGTTCCACCGCCATTTTCGAACTTCTTCTGCGCAGCTTCCGCCTGTTGCGATGTGACGACGTGTTTTAAAACGAATTCTCTCACAGCGACGACCTTGCTACCTTTTTCCTCTCCTCATCCTTTTTCACCAAGGTGCTCTCATGCAACGTCTGCGCGCGAGGCGTGAAGTCCAGCTGCTGGCCCGGCTTCAGCGGTACCGGGGCATACTGTTTCTGGAGCTCCTACGTGCGTATGTGCTGTCAGCGTGAGGTCTCATTCTTCCACAACACGTGAGATTATTCTCGTTAGAGCAGACCTTCGGCGTTGACTTGAAGAAGTAATAGTCAGACTTATCCGTCTTAGTGACGTCGGCCGTTGCACCACCTTCCTTCGGTGGAACGTCTGTCGCTGGCTCCGACATCGTGCTGGCTGCGGGCGGGGGAGGGAGACGGCTCTGGGTTTTTTCTCGACGGAGTTCTGGAAACGCAGTCTGGGGACGGGCAGAACGGCATCGTAATTCAACCTGCGACAAGGATTAACTACTTATCGCAGCCTGTGATAGCATCAGCAACTCGCCAGATCTTATTAGGAGTTCTCTCTCCTATTCTCACTCACGTCGCCGCTGCGAAATTGGCCGGAATTCTACCAAAGTCTCGGATATGGAAAGGTACGGCCGATCGACGGTGATTTATCGTAGAATTGGAGCCCTTTTTGAGAGGACGACAGAAATATCTGACGGATAAGCTACGGGACTCGGAAGTACTACTCACGCCCGGGCGCCCATCGCGCCATCTGCTCCTTTTGTGTACCAGCCTACTGATGGCATCAGACGATAATGGTGTTAGCTTTGCGAAGGGGGGTGAGGAGAAATCACTCGTTCGGAGGCTCCTGGCAATGGGATTTGACGGCGAAAATGCGAAGCGGAAAGCCGCATTAGCTGCGGAAGCCAGCAAGAGGCTGGATGCTGTGAGAGGGAAGGGAAAGGGACTTGCCCAGCAGCAAGTGTTCGTTGTTCCAGGACGGCTTGAGGTCAGTTAGGAGTTGAATGAGACCATAGGTTTAGATTCAGGAAGAGGGAGGGACTAAAGCCAGCGAGTCATCGTAATACATGCAAACAGGTTGTGGGGAAACATACTGATTACTGCGGAGGCAGCAGCTTGCTCTGCAACACAAATCGAGGTGTCCTGCTAACCCATTCACCTCTGCTCGCCTTTGTTCCCCTATGTAAATACATGCATATGCATGAATTTTTCTGAACCGAAACAGTGAGCTATAACGTTCGTTCGATTCTCCGAAAGGGCTGATAGTCCTAGTCAGGGCTCGGGACGATAGCATCGCCAGGATATCTTCGACGGCCTTTCCGGATTCTGTGTCTTATGACCTCAAGACGAAGAAAACAGTGCCGAGGAGAAGTGCGAACGGAAGCAATGACGGCGACGGTAGGTGAAACAGATCAGTTTACCTGGAGAGAGAGAGAATATACTGAATGTGTGATAATAAGTAAGTCTGGATGATCATAGGTGGTTCTTCTTCCAACGGTCATTGGTCTTGCTACCCTCTAACGGCGCTTCACAGATTGGCTACAAATTTTCCTTCCTCCCAGCAAGGGTCAGAATGAAGACTAAGCAAGCAGCCTTTAAATTGTAGAAAATGGGGAGCTTAACGATTCCCCAGATGGCTGAGTTTTAGAACATGCAGGAGGCGACAACGATTCGATTTAAAGATTTGATTACTGAATATCTCCTTCTCCCTCCTTCACAATCATCCTGGATTGCAGATTTGACGTGATGATTGCTTCCGATTTGCCGAAAGCGGCTGGAATGTCCTCGTCTTCTTGCGTGGTGTGCGCAGTCTTCCTGGCCATGGTAGTGTATAGTCGGTTGATGCTTTGGATTTGCTTCTCCATAGGATCATATCCATTATACGATGTTAAGGAAGAGAAGGAGGAGGAGGAGGAAGAAGAAGAAGACGACGGATGAGTGCGATAAGGGGACGGGGGATGATAGATTTGAAAATATTGATGAAATGGGAGAATGGTGTTGGCGATTATATTGGTGGTGAAGATGATTATGATAATGCTGATGATAATAGCCCTTAATGTCTTTCTTTCTCAGGAGTACGCGAACAGCCTCAGAACAACCGAGATTTTCAAGACTAATCTTCCGCAAGAAACTGATTTTTACGAGTGAGCAGAGAAATTCATATAATGGCACGCAGCAGATTTGACATCAGAGATTTATTCATATAATCATCGTCAAAATCATCACCATCCTTAAAAAAATAAACAGAGAACTGTCAGATTGCCACGAATTGCCATGCAAATACCAGCGACCATCATGATGATAATAACAGCGCCAACCATAAAACATCAAGGTATCTTGGCTGCATAGAGAACGGGCAGACGAAAGCGAAGCTCATCGGAAGCAAAGGTGATATGTTTCCAATTCACGATGTCCTGATTCGACATAACGAACGATACAGCTGCATGTTGAATAATGATACAAATCGCTCTCTCACAGGAGTCGGCACATTTGGTGGAAGCGAGGACCACACCGCAATAATGGCGTCCAAAAGAGCGCAGCTTTCCCTGTTCAGGTGACGAGAATGGCGAGTTGGAAGATTGTTTACTGACTCCTGCTCAAAGCTAGAGTCCACGATCGTCATCATCAACGCCGTCGTCGTCATCATCATCGCTATATCTTCTGCTTGCAATTTGAGAGGCTGCTTCTTTCGTACGTATATATTTATGGAAAGATATCGTCCGACTGCATTTCTGGGGTCCATCGCCGTAGGCAGGGATGTGGTAGCGAGACGTATTAGCTGAGAAGAAACAATTCACTCAAGGAAGAATATTTAATAGTTGAATTCCTCGTATGTTGCTCCATAATCTGCCGCACGTTTTGATTCTCTGCGCGTTCAAAAAACTCCTCCTCACCCTCGCCCTCTTCCCCACTGTAATCATCGCAATTGTTACGGCAAAATTAATCCCTTCGTGTAGGCTATGATCGTGTCTTTTCGATGTGTTATTGGTGAAAACCATCCTCCTGTCCGCCCCCCCCTCCTTCCTCTAGACATTTGTTATTGCGAGCTCGGGCGTGGAGGCGCACAAAACGGGAGATGCTATGGAGAAGTAAGCATCGGAGTCAAACTAATGATGAGAGGATGATGATGATTATGATCATGATGATGATGATAATGGTGGTGATGATGGTGACAAGGAAATATTCTATCTTTCTCCCTCTCTCTCGCTCTCTCTCTCCCTACATTTGTATGTGTGTGTGTGTGTGTGTATGCGGAACATGTTACACATTTTTTTTCCTGACCCCCTCTCTGCATATTGTATATTATGTTATATCATAATACACATCTGCTCATATTCTAATCTGTATTCTGCACTCTCCTCCATTCGTTCTTGCGCAATTTCATCCCATCTTTACCCCATCGTCGTGTTCTTCGCATACAATAAATAAGGTACAATCTGTTAAGTCTCCGCGCCGCCGTTATTTGTAGCTTGCTCGGGGAATCGTGCTTAGCGAAGGTGCGTGCAGAGAGAAAGAGAGCGGGGATGGGGGAGGGTCATTTGCTAATGTCGCGTGTGCTGCGAAGGTGTGGACACGACACGTGGAAAAGAAAGAGCAGCAGCCGTCAGAAGAGACGGCAAAGGAGGAGGAGGCGGAGGAGGAGGAAAAGCAGGAGAGCGTGAAAGATGATCTCGCTCGCCTCAAAGAGAAAATCTTGCACCGAATGAAAGACCGTGAGGAGGACTTCGACGAAGATACTTGCAGTATCAAATTCAAGCTTAAAGGAGGAAGCAGCAGAAGGGCCTTCTCCTTCACCGAACTGTGCAAGCGATTAGAGCATTTTGTCCGTAGCAGCGCGCGCCCAACCACTTCCTCAGCAGCACCCATCCATCTCCTTGACAGATACATCCATGATTATTACTCGATTCGTGTCCTTTTAAGCAGCCCGTTTTTCCCAACTTTTGAGATCATTAAAGAAACCACATGCTCCATGCCTGCGCTTGTTCGCCCCCCTCCCCCCCTCTGCATGTGGTTTTGACAACTTCTCCCGTTTCTTCCTTGCCCCCATAAGGTGATGGAGAACTACGTGGTGATTCCGCGGGTGTGCAGCGCGTTCAAGCACCGCGACTACGAAGAACTAGGGAAATGGGTCGATCTATCGCAGGATTTGGCGGAGAAACTTTTAGGTAGCAATGATAGCAAAGCCGTAGTTGATGCGCGAAACTGGAGTATGTGGCGTGTTTGTGTGTGTGTGTGTGTGTGTGTGTGTGTGTGTGTGATGCCTTAAAATCGGTCGGAATCATCGATAGCAACTTGATGATCCAAACACAAGGTTTCGATGTGTGTTTCTACACTGAAACGTCGCCACGTGGCAGCGCCGCTCAGGTTGTTTTATCTCCTCTTCCCACCCATCCCACCTCTCCCTCTCTTTCTCTCTCTCCCCCCCTCCCTATCCCTGTGTTACGGGCATGTAGGCAATCAAGTGGAAGCGACAGTGGCTCTCGCAAGTAACGACACACCCACGTCTCCTTTTCTCACCAGCTAAAAGTTGCCCCACGCACCGGAGATCTGAACATGCTGCATGCCTTTGTAGAGATGGCCCGTGAGACCGGCGCACATGCGGCATCAGCTTTTGGAGCAGGGTTCGGAGGAAGCGTGTGGGCGCTTGTTGACAGGGACAAAGTTGAAACGTTCGTGGTGGATTGGAAGAAGAGGTGGGTAGATGTACGCTCCCACGTTGTTTGTTTGCGCCAGTGCCTTCCTCTCTTCTTCGCGTCCTTAGAAGCCCGGTGATGCGTTCGCCCAAGGAGCGTAGTTTCTGCTTTTTCCTGCTGAAACAAACAATGTTGGCGTGTCTAGTCTCATGTGCCGCCATTTAAAACGTCGTGCATCAGTGGTTTGTGACTACCATTTTGGTAAAATTGCTCCGTCTTCTGCACGCATAGCATACACCTTTACAGTCTTGGTACGTATTCATACACACTCTTCACATAACAGCTACAAGGCCAGATTTGGGGAGAAGCAAGCCGATGTCGCGGAATTCTTTTCATTCGATCCAGTGGACCAAGCTCAGGGAGCTTTCGCTACTACAAGCTAGTAAGACCATGTCGGCCGTTGCTAGATTGCTTGCAAGTAGTAAATGAAACATGCATTATTTTGTGCGATCGTTCTTAATTTGTGCAATCTAGCAAGCTCCGCCTCAAAGCGGGGTACACGGAGCGGCATGCATGGCTTGCATAGAAGTGGTAATGCTGTGCGCATGCTAGCATGTACTGACTATTAAAAATATTTAATCACTTCATTACATCCGTCTCACATGTACTAGTGTACATACTAGCCATGCTACTTTCTAGCTATGTACGTGCACAGCAAAACGAATAAATGGCGGCCTTAATTTCAAAAGAAGTTGACGGGCTTTTGCACATATTAATAACGCGCGTGCATTTTAACGTACAGTAGCTAGCTTGGCTTGCTTAGGCGATGGCGGCTTGATTGCACATCAGCACACATCGTATCGCCGTGTTTACACATATCGTTGCAGGATGGCAACACTACATACACGACTAGATGAGCCATGAGCCAGCCGCACGCTCGCAGCGAAACGAATCTGCACAAGTGTATCGAAGATATAATTACATCCCAGGCCATTTGCGACAACGACCGCTGCGAACGGCCAAACATGCTTCCTCAAAAACAAATGCATGGATGCGATTATGACCGCGCACGATTGTGAACGCCCGAGATGCTGCTAATCTTTCTTCATTCTTGAGGTTCGCCTAATTTCTGCTCAATCTCCTGGTACAACCGGACCAGATTTTGTCTCCGCTCTGCGGTACGTGTACGTGTGTGCGGGGGGAGGGGAAGGGAGGGAAGGGGGGAGTGCGGCAAATAAAGCTACTATCGACCCTTATTTTTCTTAAATTTCACACACACACACACACACACACACACACACATATATATATATATATATATATATATATATATACACATCATTGCATATTCCACAGCGCATCATGTACCTGTATACGGGGATGGGTAGAAATCGGGGAAGTACTTCTGTATTGCAGAGAACACCAGCACGTGGCCTACCGGCGTGAGCGGAATCAACAGGATGATAGTACACGGCACAAGGGTGAAAAGGTCTTTCGCCGTCCTCTGCAGCATCCTAGCCTCTCGCGGCTTCAGAGTGTCGCCTTTAATGGCCCGTGCAATCAGCCATGCTGAGTACTAAGCAAGCGGCCAGGGGGGGGGGGGGGGGAGGGGGGGAGGCAGATTTGAGGGAGAAGAGAGATGTCAAGGAAACGAGGTTATTGCGTAGATATGCACATGTATGTCATGTTTGTATGCTATAATAATAGCAAAGTAAGTGTATATGTTTTCAAATGGCAGCAGCAGCAGGAGGAGGAGGAGGAGCTGTCACCACCTGTATATCGTTCCCCAGCAGTTTGGTGCCGAGACCGTAGAAGTCGATGGCCATCTGCAAGCAGCAGCAGCATTGCTCACGGTCACTTTAGTGCGGATATGTGTCTCTCTCATGATGCGTGCTGCTCAGCAGATGATTCATGTATTCATACGGGTGTGGGGACTTGATAGCGATCGTAGCAAAACTTTCTTTATCCCATCTCTCTCTCTCTCTCTCTCTCTCTCTCTCTGTGTGTGTGTGTGTGTGTGTGTGTGTATCTCTCCCCTCTTCCCCTTCTCCACATTATTTCGCCAACACCCGAATCGTCAGGACTCCCAAATACAACTGACCGCCGCCACCACCAAAACCAGCGAATTATTAGTACCCGTAGCTTATACAGCGTGTCCTTGAGGAACTTGGTGAGATTGCTCAAGTCGACTTGGAGGTCGTTGAGGAGATTCGTTGGTGTTAGTCCTATCCGATCCTTCGAACCCCTTGATCTGTACCTTACCCCCCCCCCAAAATCCCACCCGAAACACAAACAACAAAAAAAGAGCAAAATCACTGGTCGAATTTCTTTAAAAAATAACACCACGCCCCCCCCCCCCCCCCCGAAAGCAAGTGGAAATGACTTCTGACGTGTGCGTCGTTCCATCCTCTGTCTCTACTGCTAGATACAAGTGAAGGAAACAGTTGGAAGAGAGGGAGGCAGTAGCAGCACACACCTGTGATTCTAAAACTGCTAATTCGTCCTCGTCGAGAGGGTCACTGAGCTCCAACTGATGATGCCGTGTAGTGATTTGGCCAGGGACGGAGGAATGGGCAGGGGGGCGATACGAACAACAGTCATTTCATTTCATCATCGCCACCACCACATCATCATCATCATCATCGTCATCCTCGTCGTGGTCGCCTCTCGCCATCCCTTCGACTACTTCCAAACCAACGCTGTCTGCTACGACTACACTAGAGAGAAAGAGCAGGACATTTTTGAAAAACACAAATGAAACCGCACTATCATCAACAGCATGGTGATGGATACAAGCACGCAATCAGTCCTCACCGCATCCTTCCGCAGGTAGTTAGGCCCCATGCAATTTACCTAGTATGACGCACACCGCATCATCATCACACGTCTGTCACAATATGAATGATGGCATTTCAGACGACGGGATCTCGAGAGAGCACCGACGGCTTTCGTTCTGCAACAAGGCGTGTCCTTGTTTTTTCGGAAGAGAGAGAGAGAGAGAGAGAGAGAGAGAGAGAAAAGCATCTTCGGAGTTCTCAGTGACGCATTAGAATGCGCGACAGAATCGTCCAGTTTTAATGCGCTTGCTTTGCGAATTATCATTTATGAATGAAGATGTGTCGCACCTTCAATCTCTTTATCTCTCTCCCTCTCTCTCTCTCTCTCTCTCTCTCTCTCTCTTTTCTAATATAAATAAATATATGTGCGCGCGCGCGCGCACCATGGCTTCCACGTTAACATCTAAAAGGCCAAACATCTGGTTGTTACCATAATTTTGGGTCATTTTTTGGATTTCGTTCGGAATGGTAGACGGGGAGGGGGGGGGGGGGGTGTGAGAGGTGAGAATGAGAGTCGAGTTCTCGACCGATTTATTTTTTGCACGAGAGGGAGGGATTAAGTCGAATCGCTTCTTCTTTTCCCCCTGAGAGAGCCAACGAGTTCCTCGTTTCATTTCTCAATGAAGAATGTGCGAGGAGGCCGTTTTTACAACACCTCTCTCTCCTCCCCCCTCCTTAAAAACAACTAAAAATGCAGGACAAAGGAGAAGAGGCACTGTGCGCAACGAAAGGACGATGGCGCAGCAGCAGCTAAACATCGGTGGAAGAAGTGTCTCCGCCTTCCTGAGTCCGCTTCCCCCCCCTACACACCTGCAGCAGCTCAAGCGCTTGTCTAAGGGCCTTCCCCCTAAGAGAATGGTTGAATTTGGTGAGAATTGCGTCCCGATCGACGCCCAGTGGATTCCCCTCCCCCCCCTCCCCTTTGGCATTGAGTGGTTTCCAAAGATCCGCACCAAACTGTGCAATATCACGACCCCCCTCCCATGGGTAAAGGTTGTGGGGTGAGGAAGGGAAACCATGGAAAGTTGGAAAAGGGGGGGGGGGGGGGAGAGAGAGAGAGAGAGAGAGTGCGCCCAATCCGTTTCCTTCTCCTCTATCATTATGCATATGTCGCACTGAAAACAACGTTTCTCCTCCTCCTCCTAGCATCAGCTACCCCCCCCCCCGCCTCATCACCTCGATAACGCCATCCCAATCGACTGTGCCATCCTCCCTCATGATCACGCGGAAAGATCCGCTCTCCTCCTCCATTCCCTCGCCGCCTTCGCTCGTGCTGCCTACACTGCTGCTGTTGGTTCTCTCCGAGCTACCAGGGACTACTACGGAAGTGTCTGCCGGTGCTGCACGTTGGTCCTGTTTCTGCATCGTTTGCTGCCGACGTGGGGGCGTGCGATGTCGGCGTGACGGGGGCCTGCAGTGGGCAGCGGGTGGTAAGAGCAGCAAAGAGAACAGGGGTGAGGTTTGCGTAACAGTGGTGGTGGTGATGGTGGTGGTGGCGGTGGTGATGATACACAGAGGATTAGCGAAAAGCAAAAATAAAAAACGAGCCGCGCATGACCGTCCTGCGTACACATCGACATATCCTACTCACCACCTTGCTGTTGTGGCAGCAGCGGCAGTGGTAGTATCGGGTTCAAAGGCGTCGTCCTCATTCTCAGCTCTATTCATTTCCCCACTCTTCACTGCCCCAGAAGAGACGCCGGCGATCGCGTCCTCATGAGCTTTTGCAGCAGCAACAACGCCTTGCTCCTGCTGCTCAGCGGCCACCGCTACTTTGCCAGCAGCTGAATTCCATGATGAAGATTGCTGTGACGGGGTTGATGATGAGGAGGAGACTTGCTCCCCAGCAGCGGTGACTGTCGTTGTTTCTCCTGCTGTGCTTGAGCTCGCATCAACGGTGGGGGGATGATTGCCGCTTCTGATTTGATGTGAAGCAACGAGTCAGCAAGGAGAAGCAAAGCACGGGAAATGCAGCAATTAGGCTTATTGTTGTACTCGTCTGCTATTTGTTTCAGGCCTTCAAGAGCAATGTTGACTCTATCACAAAATCCGTCGAGCTCCTACGAGAAAGTGGGGAGGATGCGAAGGAACAAGGTCGGAGAGAATTCGGCATCATGGATGATGCGGAAAGGAAGGGGGGAGAGGGGATATTATCTTCAATTGCTGGAGAAGCAAATCTGCATCAGATTGAAGATGGGTCGACTATGTGACATGATGGAATGACGCACCTCAGCCCCAAGGACAGACTCCAGCTGGCGACGTTTGTCGCCAACGACTTGCTGGATCACCGAGAGGTTGCGGTACAGCATCTGGATGCAAGATAGGAATTGCACCGTGTCAGAACTGAAGAATCTACAAGCGCACAGGAGGAAAAGGACTGTGAAAAATCTCGCCCCGCAACGAACCTTATAGTTGGGCAGCGGGACATTGGGGAAGGGTGCTCCATTCCTTACTCCGACGGATCCCGCAGCAAGCTGGTGTTCAGCACGAAACGGCGCGTCAAAACCGCATCAAGGGGGGGGAACGAAACAAATACGAACTGCATATGTATCATTGCGTACGAACTAAACGAACCTTGAGCGCAAACTCTGCAATGATGAGATCCTGACGGACATCGACGAGAAATCTACGGCTCTGGAGGCGACGCCATCTATGCGTCTTCAGCGCTTGGCAACCAACCCCGACGTTCTCTACTTTCTGGAGTTGATCAATCCCCCCAGCGACCCTTGTGGTTGACCTTGCGAATCGTCCGTACCTGATGGGAGATTTGTCGTGGAAAAGGTTAAAATAGGAGAAAACAAATTAGGAAAAAGTTTGTTACCGTTTGGCCTCCCACATTTGCTGATGGGGAGTTAATGAAGAACTCCGCATTCGGAGGACACTAGCTTTCGTCTTTGAAGGGGAAGGAAGGAAAGAGGGCTGAGATGCAAGACCCTTTGTCCGCAGAGAATTTGCATCTCTAAAGACCTGGCCCCTGCCCTGCATCTTTCCGGCTTCATCCCCTACCCAAACCAGTGATATCGCGAGCGATAACACTAAGGAAGCTAAGATGGCGATTCTTGCAAAATGTGTTGCCGTCTTGGGCCGCGGGGGCTTCGACCTCGACATTTGAGGAGGACAAGGGGGGTCTAGTGAGATTGAGGGAGACGCGCCCTGAGCCTACGACCCCATTCGTAGGCCGAATTTTTAACTTCAAGGCAAGATCTTAACGAATGGAATTGCCAAGCGATTATCGAAATATCTAAAATAATGTGCGCATAATTGATGTCTTTCTGATAAAATATGCAGCAATTGTGCATATTGTTGTTTTGGTAGCCTACTGTACAAGCTTCGACTCAAATTCTTATGGTTCATGTGCCTGGGCGCAGGTGAAATATTCCCTTTGGTTGTGACTTTACGACATGAAATGAGCACGAATTTCGATGAAAATTAGGCTGGATCTCCTATGCAGCTTAAATTAGTGGATGTGCATGTGCGACATAATCAAAGAGGTATCGACAGAGAATAATCACCTGGAAAAAAAACAAGGGATGAGTGGCTCCCGACAACCGAAAACCGTGTATATGTTAAGGTAAAATTCCACCGTATTTTTATCTACGACAGGAACTTTATTTTGCCCTCATATGCATTTCCGCTACATTTCATTCGATGTAAGTCCCGAAGATCCCGCTCAGAATGGGGTATTTCAACGTAAAATCCTCTGCATCTTGCATCATGGAGGGATCCAGATGCTCCGAAGAATATCTGAAATAAGTTACCCTTATAAAATCCGGAGCTCCGTCCCCCCTATCCGAAAAGCATATTGGAAGCAAGCGCTATGGAGGGGATAAAAGAGTTCATAAATCGTCGATTCAAAGGACAGGAGCCATGGCAGATTGCTCTGAAGACCGCATGTGCTACCACAGCCCTCTTCGGAGCTGGCCGAGTTGCGTGCGACATCAACGAGATGGGGTATTCCTCACAGTCTTTGTTTGCACGCTCGCTACCTTTTGAGTAAAAATTGTCTGAAATCATTCGTCTTCAGATTCGGAGAGTACGCATTGAGCATCGCCAAACAAACACCATTCCTCAAGGACATCATTGAAAACGAGGTGCGGAAGAATAGATTTGTCCGCTTCAAGGCAAACTAACAAAACATCCCCCTCTTTGACTTCCAGATGGCAAAGGAGGGCAAAAAAGTCGGGATGTCTATTACTTCAAAGGAAGTGTAAGTTTCTAATTGTCATTCCACTCGGAGTCTGGGCAATTTTGGGGCACAGGGCTGGTCGTGGGGGGTATTGCATTACAAGTGCGGGGAACTGTAGAAATTATTCATTTATGAAGACTCTGTCAGCGACATTCTCCAGAGTATAACATTACATTAAATCCACCTAGACGCGTTCCATTAAAAAAATTCTCACATATGCGCACACCACACGCGCGCACGTTCACAGCTTAGAATGGCCGGTAAACGCCCAGCTGCCAAGCAAAGGGGTAAGCCGCGAGGATTTGATGAAGGACCTCGCAAAGTGGGCGGAAATTGAGCGAACTAAGTACGGCAAGGGTCAGGTAGATTCCATTATAATCGCCACTGCAGAAAACGCGCCTTTCGTGCTCCATCAATGACCATCCTCCTCCTTATTCGATCTAAGGTTTCAGGAACGGTGTACCATGGAGAGAAGGATCTCTACGACTTCATCGCTCAGATCTACAGTCTTTTCTGCCTGTCTAATCCGCTGCATCCATCTACATTTCCCTTCGTGCAGAAAATGGAATCGGAGGTCGAAATCATGATTGCCTTCGTCAGTTCGCTCCTGTCGTCGTTCTCTGTGTTATGTGTTTTCCGAGCCATGTGATATCCATACAGGGGGCTATAACCTAACATCTTGGGCGTGTGTTGGCAAGTAGGTTGTGTCTATGACCCTAAACATCTTCCAAGCCCCAACGGCAGATTACTGTGGTGTGACAACCAGTGGAGGAACGGAGTCCATCTGCATGGCCATGAAGGTAATGCTCGTAACACACAGACACACATGCACATGTGTACTCGATGTATATAAATATGTGTGTATATATATATATATATATATATATATATATATATATGTTCGTGCTGGTGCTGTGGATTGGCTATAGGCTTACCGGGATCAGGGGTATGCTCGAGGCATCCGGCGCCCTGAAATCATAGCTTGCGTCACTGCACATGCTGCGTTTGACAAGGTGCTACTACTACTACTACTACTACTACTACTGCTACAAAATTCCTACCCCCCCCCAAGTGGGCAGTTCATGGAACATCAGTAGCAACGATGGTGATGTGTTTCTCTATATTACTCTTGTCCACCCCCGTTCCTGGCCATCTTGGTTGAAATGGCTGAATTTTATATGTAAAGCGCGGTGGTGGTGCTTATAGTTGCTACTGTTGCTGCTGTCGCTTTAAAAAAAGGCCGCAAACTACTTCGGCATGAAACTGGTGCACATTCCCAGCGACTCCAAGCACCGCATCGATCTTGCCAAAGCCAAGAAGGTACAGTTCATGTTCCTTCATTTCCCCCACCCCACAACCAACACACCGTCACAATCATTACGAACAATTCGAATTATTTCTTGGAACCTCCTGCGTGGCGGCGAGAGTAATGGATGAATGCCAATTCTCCATCAGTATGCTCACCCTCTGCTACTTCCAGGCGATTTCGCGGAACACTGTGGTCATCGTGTGCTCTGCGCCATCATACGCACAGGGGACGATTGATCCAGTGGAGGAGATGGCAGACATCGTGTCGAAAGCGGAGAGCCAGTGGGGCTACAAGATCGGGCTGCATGTCGACTGTTGTTTGGGCGGCTTCCTAGCGCCATTCGTACGTCTCATGCCGGAGTATAAATTGCCCAAGTTCGACTTCTCCGTGCCTCAGGTGCGTGTGTGAGTGGATGTGTGTGTGTGTGTGTGTGTGTGTGTGTGATGGTGATATCCTACTATCGTTTTGAATATATTTTTACATGTAGTAATTAAATCAATATATATATATATATATATATATATATATAATATTTATATATGTATCGATTCATGGACAACACAGTACAAACAATAATCCTCTCACCTCCCCTTCCCTCTCTACAAGGTTACCTCGATTTCCGCCGACACCCATAAGTATGGCTACTCGCCGAAGGGCACATCCGTGCTAATGTTCAGCTCCAACGAGCTCAGGTTGCTTCAACGCGCACATGTTGTGTGTGTGTGTGTGTGTGTGTGTTGTGTGCGTGCTGTATGTGTGTTGTATGTGCGTGAAACATAGCGGATCAAAAACCATGCGCAAATGGCAAATTTTTGTTTGTGCGGAACGTGCTGTTTCCGTAGGCGGCAGATGTACTTCACCGCGCCCAAGTGGACGGGGGGCATCTATGCAACGCCATCGATGTCGGGGTATGTAAGCGTGTTTTGTTCGTCCGTGCGTGTGCGTGTGTGCATCCCAATCAATTTCGAATTTTATCTTCCATCTCATCTACACTGTCTTCGTTGCCATCATCATCATCATCATCATCATCATCATCATCGTTGCTCTTCGTCAGATCTAGACCAGGAGGGCTGATAGCAGCAACATGGGGCACCATGATGCACATGGGCATGGAGGTTTGCTTTTGTCCACTCTCTCCCTCTCTCCCTCCCTCTCTCTGATCCATCCATCAAATCTTCCATTCATTCATTCGTCCATGCTCAGGGTTACATGAACGCCTCGAGAGCGATAATGGAGACCGCCACGATCATTAAGGAGGGGGTCAGCAAAATCCCAGGCTTGGAGGTAGCAGCTCTCTCTCTCTCTCTCTCTCTCTCTCTCTCTCTCTCTATTTCTCTCTCCCTCTCTATCTAATTTATTTACCGTTATTGCTTTCGTAGGTCATGGGAGGTCCAGAGCTCTCTGTCGTAGGTAACTACTACCTACCCCCCCCCCCCCCTCTCTGTGTGCGTGTGTGTGTGATGGTGTTCCCAGATTGTTATCTGTAATTTATGGACCACTTTTGCTGGTGCTGGCTGCCGCTGCAACCCCTTATTCTTCTTGTTTGTCTTCGTCCCCCCTCCCCCCTCCCCAGGCATCCGATCGACGAATCCAGAGTTGAACATCTACGCCGTGGGCGCCGCCATGGGCCACGATGGGGGGCACGAGTGGGAGCTCAACATGCTGCAGAACCCCGCTTGCATCCACATCTGCTGCACGTACATCCACAAGGGACTCGGCCCTAAATTCGTGAAGGAGATCCAGGAGTCAGTCGAGGTGATAGCGATGGGTTGTTGATGATGATGATGGAAAAAGAATAACATGCGTATTATTATTAAGAATCGGTTTCTTCCCTCTTTGTTGTTGTTGTTGTTGTTTTGTGTTGTCACGGCAACGAACGAATGGATAAAATCTTGGTGGTACGGCGGACGGCAGCACGTTCTTGCGAACAAGGAGAAGTACGCGAAAAACTCCACCGTGGCTATCTACGGCACAACTAAGGTACTCGTGCTGTGGGAGATCCATTGAGTTATTCGCACCCCTCATTTCTGGCAAAGTGAGAAAAGGAAAGAGAGAGAGAGAGAGAGAGAGAGAGAGAGAGAGGGAGAGAGAGCAACAAATTAAATGCCTTTTTCTCGAGTTGCGTTTTTCTCTTGGCATGATCATGATTGCGTTATTATCATTGCCATTGGTCAGGTCGTGCCTCCTTCCATGGTTGGCGAGCTCAGCAAGTCCTTCATCGACGCTCTGTTCAAGGTACAGAAGGGTAGTAGTGTTTGACTCCCCTATTACTATTTTTCTGGGAATTGGATTGATTGAAACGCAATGTGTCGTGACTACTCAGCTTCCAGAGCCTCAGCAAGCGGATGAAGAGGCGAAGGACGGGAAGTGAAATGGGGCTACTACGGATTCCAAGATTGTTCATATGTATTAGAATTTTAACGTGTTAATAAGCAATACGATCTAGATGTCGTCTGGACATATATATGTACGGAGGCTTTATGTGATTATCTACGACGATAGCATCTTGAGTTTTACACAGCACGCTGTGTCTAGACGACATGCATGCTGGAGGGTATATGATTGTCGCGTGCGGGCTATATCTTGCATGCTGCATGCATCACCTAGATAAGATCGAGATGCTATTGTACAATTTGAACAGCAGCTAGTAATGCTACGCGCCCTGGTTTCACTCATAAAACTTTATTCATTACATGACGACATATAGCGCTTAGCAGCCATGCTAGATAGCATGATGATGGAAGTTATTAATGCGATATCATTGCGCCAAATCACATGCTTGCTATAGCATCACATAGCTAGATAGCTTGCCCGCACCTTTCTAGCGTTTCTCGACGTGTGGTGTGTGTGCATGCGCATCACTAGATCGGCCTAGAGATATACGATTGTGTTGGTTGTGGCATTGCGCTGGCTTACGCGCACTGCTTAATTATGTCTTGAATGAAGTTTGTAGCACCGCAGGCGCAATGTTACATGCATGTGCCTTATTAGCATAGCAGCCATGCTAGCATGCTAAGCAGCATTCTAGCATTGCCGGGCGACGCAACGTCTATATGCAATCATACGAAAAAAGTTATGCTTTTCCTACGCTTTCAAAATTCTTTGGATCAATGTAATTCCTCCTCGGTATATCTTTTCATCTGAGTCAGCAGCATGTTCTACTTCTCCTGTGTCTTCGAATCATCCTCTTTCTCGCTGTCGTCGTTGCTAGCTTTCTTCTCCGTGTGGTGTTTCTTAGCCTCTTCTTTCGCTGCTTTCGGAGCCATAGCATTGCCCAGGTACCTTCGGGGAAATGTACGTTAGATTGAACTCACATATTTGGTAAAGATAGGGGCTGTGAGATT
Organism: Bigelowiella natans CCMP2755; assembly: GCA_000320545.1. Classification (NCBI taxonomy): domain Eukaryota; phylum Cercozoa; class Chlorarachniophyceae; genus Bigelowiella; species Bigelowiella natans. Next base: position 49,332 of record ADNK01001868.1, read on the forward strand.
GGTAGCAGAAATATCATGATGATGATGATGATGACGATGATAGGAAAATTTTTTGAATTAATCATCTGTGAATCCTTGTTTCAGAGCAAGCTAAAATGCCGAGTGCAACAAGCATCGTTCGTGGTACATCTGCTCTTTCGCTGCAACGTCCTTCTCTATGTGCACGATGTTTGCGCTGTAATAACAATTGGAAAGAGTAGGAGAGTGACGAAGAGATTCAGTAATCACGAAATTACGAGTTAAAAGTCCATTTGGGTTAGTGGGCGATGTCTATGTACTTTATTGTCTTTTGCGACTCCATGATGTTCTTCATAATCACATCCCGCTGATTCCTCTCCGCGGTTTCGAAGCTGAAAATTAGAGAGAGGGGAGAAAGAGTAGTTTTGGTTGAGACACGATACAGAACAGGTATATACACGGGCCACAGCTCATCTCAACGGATCACGGAAGTAATGAGTTAAAGAAGCATAGAAGAGTCAAACATGCAAAGTAATTCAAAACAAGGGTACCTCTTGCGCTTGCTCAAGCAACCAAGGATATCGTGCATCTTGATCAGCTGGGGGGAGGAGGAGGAGAACAAGGATAGAATCGTTTAAACAAGCACGACCAAACAGGACACAAATAAAAACCATGAAACTTTAACTTCAGGTGTAATCGTTCGGCAACTTTCATCCTCCCCTTCTCTTCTATTTCCTCCCCACCACCGCATATCTTACCTTCTGGCGCTCGTTAAGAGTCTTGATGCGTCCTTCTGACTTTGCGATGAATCTGGCTTCTTCCTTCAGCTCCTCCTTAATCTGTAGAAAGGGGGCCGGAGAAAGACGGGGAGCAGATGGAGAGCAAACAGAAATTGAGTCTCACAAATTTGTTGCAATCGAGGTGGTGATAGAGAACCTGATTGAGCTCCATAATTTTCTTGTTCAGGTAAGCGGTCATCTGCTCGACGTAAAGCTATGGAGAGGGGGTCCAATGAGGGTATAATTCAGCGTTGAGGGAAGAGTGCGGACAGAGAAATAAGTACGAATACGAGAAGACAGTGACTTCTGCTTTTGTGAGGAATAAGAAATCGTGTTGAATTGGCAATTCCATTCGGCTCTGCATACCCTTCTTTGCTGAGCGAAAGGCTTCTCCTGTTCCAGTCTCGAGGCCAGCTTGGTCTGCTGCATACGGATCCTTTGGATTTCGGAGACGGTTTGAATGCGAAGAGGGCAAGCGGGGACCTGATTGATGAATAGAATCCTATTAACAAATCTTCGATGGTGAGGAAGAGCGGGAATGCTGCATCCAGCATAATCACAGCCGTCTACTCGTTGCAGATGGCGAGAAAGAGTCACAGAGATACAAGTGCAAGGAGCCCTTAAGACTTCATTTTTTCTGTTTTCTCTATAACCACCCTACCACCCCAGCCTACGGAAGGAATTCACTGCCGATCCTTTTTAAAATAGTGTTTTGGCAACTACCTCCGAAATCTGGCTGGCTTCATGGGTGTAGTCCGCTGGAGTGTCCACTGAGAAGTCATCATGGACAACAGGAACCATGGCGAAAGCTGGAGCCTGCCACTATAAAAATAAGATAGGTTTTTTAGAAAAAGACAGATTTTGAATGAGTGTTCTATGCTCAATGTTATCTGTTTGTCATTTAAGTATTAAATATAGATATACTAACCTGATTACTAGTGCTGTTGACCAAGGCCTCTATCTGAGCATTCACGGTCGCTTCTGTACGCATAACTTCAGAGATCACACCTTCACCATAAACCTTGAAATACAAAATCATTGTTACTTCCAAAGAACCAATGGTAAGTGGAGCTATGGGCAAGGGTGTGAACGTGCCGACCTTGGTGGAAAACAGTGTGGCGGCAAAGAGCAGAGAGAGCATCGGCATGGTAGGAGTGGGGATGCGATTTTTGAATTTGAATCAGATGCTGCCGAAAAGATCTTTCAGAGAAAAGAAAAATCTGAAAACGCAAGCCATTTTGACGGAAATACTACCTTTTTAATGGGCAAAATGGGATATTCGATGGAATCATGGACTAATAAGCTAAAAAGCGTGTAGAAGCATGTCGTTTTAAAAATAAATCATGGATTTTATGCAAAGACGATGAATAAACGTCGATCAGTTATGTCTGAATTCTTCGGCCTCCTCATTAAAGAGATATCGAAGCGAAGAATGGGTGAGTCGCAGAAAGGAAGGTGGGCGGGGGGTGGGTTGAGAAACAGGGCTTTCAAGACGCAATTCCTTTGGAATCATGTCTCAGTTTCAAAAATCTTCGACTATATTATCATGTTATTGTGACCTGATTTCTCACCTGGCGGCCCACTTTCTTAGGAGTCGAGAAAACAACGATTAAAGCAGGTATGGAGAGGGGGGGTTCTGGTCCTACTTGTTGATGTAGAGTGGGATTCACTGTTAGCTTCATTCGCTTATTACGAAATAATAGACCATCACGAAGTAATAAACCATCAGGTGATGGAAAGACCTTCCCAAAGAAGGGCGATGAACTCACCATGCATTACACTGGCACATTCAGCGGAACGCAAAAGGTAGAAACGTCAAGAAAAGCTGATGGTAGCCGCCATCACGACGATCATAATGATGCTAGTGATAATATATATATATATATATATATATATATATATATATATATATATATATATATTATTCCAAGGAAGTCTCAAAGGTAGTACTGTTTGTGTTCTAAGGTTTTCGACAGCAGCGTGAGCCGTGGCCAACCCTTCAAGTTCGTTATTGGCATTGGCCAGGTTGCGCACAGCGAGAAGCAAAACAGTACTGAGATGATGTCCCCGGGGAGAATATCGAGGGGGGTGGGGGGGGGTTGGGGATTGTTGGTGTAACTGTTGCTCTTGATTTGATTCGCAAAATAACATCCCCCCTCCCCTCAGGTGATCAAAGGTTGGGACGAAGGAGTCATGCAGATGAGTAAGGCCAACGCCCCCCTTTAACATCTCTGCTTCTTCGTTTTCCATGACCTCCTACTCCACGCCATGTTGACTGAAATACGCACTTGCTATTCTTCATCAGGCCTTGGCGAGAAAGCCAAGCTCGCTATCTCATCTGATTATGCTTACGGTTCCAGAGGAGCTGGAGGGGCCATTCCTCCCAACTCTGATCTGGATTTTGAGGTCTATTCTCGACGTCCGTTTTTTAATATTGAAACACCGTTTTAATGGTACCTGCACACCACTTTCCACTAGGTTGAGCTCCTGAAGATCGGAGGCAGCGGCTCCGACGGTGGAGGATGCACGTTGATATGATTCGTCAACGAATCTAGAAAGTTTATTAGTTACAAGTGTGCTGCGAATCAAAGCCGAAACGGTGGAATAACTCACGACACGCTTGTATCTTTTGTCAAAAAACATAACTCGTGGCTATATCGGCATAAAAGACTAATTATGCTTGTCATATTATCTCGATCACGCACAGACATGATACAATTCGATGGCGGATTTATGTAAAGCGCGCATCTCTATAAAAGTTCACATATGAATTAGATACAAAGCACATGCGGCGCAACAGTCAAATATCACAAGACGACCGTCGCGTCATTTTGTGCTCATGATTGCTAGATTGTGTAGTACAGCTAGACAGGCTAGCAGGGTATGAATCTGTATGTCTTCTAGCTCTAGTAGCTAGCTAGGCTAGTTAGTGGGCCTTTGTTCTGTAATATGTGTTTACAGCATGTTCAATTATTATTATTCTAATGTAGCTTTGCAAAGCCGCATCGCAGCTACTGCACTCAAATATTTTAGCGTGGCCAATAATTAGTGCAGGCAACATTTTCTAGATTTTGCTTTCAGCACATCTAGACACATGTGCTTAGATGTGCATGATCGACGCATGCTAGCATGTGCATGGCCTGCGATTCCGTACACTGAATTCCTTTTAACTGCTTGCGACTATCCGCTCGCGGAGGTTTCGTAAAAACTTTACATGGAGTGTGACGCACGTGTTATACGCAATAGATGCAAATCATGCGATGCTAGAATGCTAGAATGCTGTGATGCATATACTGTGTCTCTATCTATGTATGTAAAATTTCGACGAATCAGCGCTCAACATATTCATTATTTCTTTAGGTTTGTTGCAATAGTATGGATTCCATCTTTGAAGGCCTCGAAGTTGGAGTGCATCACCTGCGGTATTTAGGCAAATGAAGAGGATGAGGGGGGGAAAGACGATAAGACGAGCACAAGCTTTTATTTGCGTAAAAGACATTATTAACAATGCATTGAGACTGCTCAATGTTAGTCGTTTTCGCGCATGTCTATTAAGTGCTCCCCCACCTTGTGCACCATCTGCTTATAGTCTTTTGCAGCCTGGTCATCATTGAGCTCGAGTGCGAGCCGAGACTGGGGGTGGTGATAGTGCGTTAGTACAAGAAGAGAGGGGAAAATCTGCACAAATCCTCATGAAAAGTAATAGCCCGTAATCTTCTTCTTCTTCTACTTCTACTAAGCTACCCTGACACAAGTGAGGTTGTCCTTCTTGTTTCCGGCCCAGTCCCCCGTTAAGTAAATGAGGTTCAAAATCAGACATGCGTCACGCCTAATCAGCAGTAATTTTTTTTTGGGAGGGGGGGAGGGCGGGGGATAGAGCAGGTCGTCAGGAAAACTCTGTGTTTTACGCTCACACCATTAATGCAAAACGGCTGACGATGATGACAAATTCGCTCAATGAAGAAGGCACCGATGAAAGTAAAGTAGGCAGATCAAACAAGCCACAGGGTTGCGCTCTCCCGCCCCCCCCTATTCCCTCTCTCTCTCTCTCTCTCTCTCTCTCTCTCTCTTTCTCTCTCTCATACACACACAGATAGACACACGCAAGCACACAGAGGCATGCACCCACCGCAGAAGGTTATAGGAGAGGCACGATTTCTCATAGAACTGCTCTTCGAATTCAGCACCTATCGCACAGCAGCAGCAGCAGCAGCAGCAGCCAAATTAATGTGCCCCTCACAATCTCCCAGAGCATGATGAATACAGGTACAAGATTTGCCAAGATAGATCGCAATAAACATTTCTATCCCCCCCCCCCCCCCCCCCCCTCCTCTCATCCCTCCACTCTGCGCAACAAATTCTATAGTCGACATCATCTTGTCTCCTCCCCACCTACCTCCCATCGCGTCCATCATGTCCTTCGTGAACTTGACTTTCGGGGGGAAGGGCTTCGGATCCCTGAAGATATATATAATCGTAGTAGCGAGAAGCGGTTACGACGATAGTGTCTACCCGTGGGATTGGCAGCAGTAATTTTAGAGCGGCTGTTCTTCTTCTTCTTCTTTTTCTTTTTCTTCTTCTTCTTGTGACGATGGGTGTGCTCGACGCACGTATTTACCCCGCCACTACCCGCCGCACTTCATTGTCTTCTTTATTTATATTAATTTTCTTCTAAGTCTCTCCCCAATTCTCTCCCCGCCCACTCACCAACGCACGCACCCACTCACTCACCGGCCAAATATGTATCCGAAGTCTATGTGTAACATGTGCCCGTCTTTCGTCAGAAGGATATTGTCCAAGTGCCGGTCTCCGATCGCCAAGATGTACCTGTGCAGCCGACACTCACTCTCGTCACTCACTGATGCTATAGCCAGTGTTGGATTCGTGGACGATATATATGTGTGTCTATAACACCTCATAGCAAAAACGACGCAGCAGCAGCATCAGCAGTAGTAGCAGTAGCAGTAGTGGTAGTAGTAGTAGTAATAGTGGTAATAGCATTAGTGATCGAAGTGCATACGTCAGAACTGAGTAGCCAGCGGAGGAGCGCACCCAGTTGCTCAAGGCGTTTTTAATAAGCTTTGCCTTCGGGTTGTGCTCATGGAGGAACTTGGAGATCTCTTTCCACTCGTCGATTACGCTCGCTACGGTGCTGCAGCCCGGCACGAATTCCACAACGCCATCTGATGCGCTCCACCCTTGCACGTCAAACGATATTATCTCTAGGTCGAGCCCTAGGGAAGAATAAGAATAAGGGGGGGGCGGGGGGGGGGGGGGAGGGATCTTCAGATGAGAGGAGGAGAGGGAGGATCGAGTGCATGGGTGTGATAGGGTGCGGTTCAAGTGCTACTGCTACAACCTCTACTGGCTGTGATCAAAAGACATTTGTTTGATATTTATTATAATCTGCGCGCGCGCGCGCGCGTGTGTGTGTGTGTGTGTGTGTGTGTGTGTGTGTGAGCGTGTATGCGCTTGTTGATGAGCTATGCCTGTGATAAGTGAGATCGTAACACCACCACCACCATCATAACACCCCTTTCTCCCTCCATCTCTTCTATTCGCCACCATTCCTACCACGAGCACTCCTTACTCTCCTCCTCCTCTTTCCACCTATCGCTACTACTAGTGTTACCTCGCTTCTTCAGCCTAGAGTCCATGAGCTTCACCAGCTGCATGATCAGCTGGTCTTGCCGCAGATCGTCTCCGTCTTTGAAAATCACCCGCACGAGCTCCTCCGATTCATGCCGCTGGAAGGCGAGTAGGACCTTTCGGTTGCAGGAAAGGGGGGGGGGGGGGGGGAGGAGGAGATGAGCAAGTGTGAGAACCATTATTTCCGGAGGATTATGAGGATGTTAAGTGCGGGGGGAAAAGGGGGGGGAGGAGGCGGTTCTTACAGGGAAGGCGTTGGACGCGAATACGGTGGATTTCTCCGGGACAAGCCCCTGGTTAAGATGTGATGAAGGCGTTAGCTAGGATATGCATTGATGCGAGCAATGACGATGCAGATATGATAACCCCCGTCACTACCATCTTCCACACAGAGAGACAGAAAGAAACGGGGCGAGAGCAGAAGCAGGAGGAGGACGCAATGCAGTCATCATCATCACCGTGATAAGGACGGAAGGATCCAGAGGAAATCGCACCTTAATCAACAAAGGAAAGACGCAACTCAATGATAAATAAAAAAAATGTAGATGTATATTATGTGTGTATACATAAATGTGTGTATATAAAGGCAGCGCCCTCCCATCATCACCCCCCCCCGCCTCCATATTTGTATCTATCGCGTGTTTCGAGCGGTCAGTGGAGGGAGATTGGGAGTCGCCGTCACCGGTCTCTTGAAGTTGGTGAGGTGTGCAAATTTGCCTCTCTTCTGCAGCGAAGAACGCAGGATCTCGATGCGACGACTCTGTTTGCCGCCCTTCGCTGACACCATGCGGCACAGGGAGCGGATTCCCTCCACCTGAGAGTAAACAACAAGAACAACAATTGGGATTGTTATTACAGCAGCAGCAGCAGCAGCAGCAACAACAAACAACAAACAAGATGGGGGGGGGGGGGGAAGGAGAGAGAGAGAGGGGTGAAGACTCATATTCGCCACTGTGCTTTTTTTCCTTCTTCTCCTTCTTCTTTTTCTTCTTCTGTTCTTTCGTTCAAACCATTTCCATTTGTAGCTCGATATCCGCTTTCCATTGTTTCCCCTCCTCTGTCTGGCCGAGGTAGTTGGACCTAAACAGAGAGTAGTAGCACACAGATGATAATGATGATGATGATGATGATGATTACGCATGCTGCTGCCGCCGCTGCTGTCGATGTTGTTGTTGTTTTTGATGATGATGATGATGATGATGATGATGATTGATGATGATGGTAATGGTGATGATGAAGGATACATACCGAAACTCCTTCAAAACGGCGCTGTACATCTTTGGCGATTCCGCGGCCTCCACGGTGAGGTACCAATTCACCGCGTTTGCCATTGCCAGCTTTTGTGACGACCTTAGAGGTGGGAGAAGAATAAGCAGAAGAAGAAGATGAAGAAGGAGAAGTGATAGGGAAAAGAAAGAAGAATGGACGACGGGAGATGCAAAGGCAGTGAAAGGGGGTAAGAGAAGGTGATGACAACTACACACCCAAAGAGCGAGAGAGAGAGAGAGAGAGAGAGAGAGAGAGAGAGAGAGAGAGAATGCGGAGAGCAATTGACACATAGCTTCTACACTCCTCCTGACCTCTTGCAAATGAACGATGAGAGCGGCGATGGATACCTAAAGTGTCATCAAACTATGCATGAGGAAGAGCGCAAAACACACGCACGCGCACAGACGCCACACCAGCTACTGCCATAACTACGCCTACAACAACAACAACAACTACTACTACTACTACTGCTACTTGTACTACTCACTTGCTTTCGTACTGCAGAGCCTGAACCAGCAGCATGAGGTACTTTTCGATCTCCTGGTTGGTTTCCTTGTCGAGCTGCTTCACCGCAAACTCACGCACGTCTGGGTTCAAAAAGTCCTCGGAGAGCAGCTCTAGAGCGTCTTCGCTCGTGACCGTGTTCTCCTTCTCCCACAGCGGCAGCATCTTCAGCGCCTCCTCCCTCTCGTCAGGGTCATTGAACTCCACGCACCGCAGGAACCTAGGGGGGGGGGGGAGACGGGGAGGGGGGATGGCAAAATGACATTAAGGTTAGATGGGGGCATCAATGCTTCGGCCTGCAATGATTGTGTCAGTTGCGTTGTTGCGGCAAGTTACGGACTGCTACTTGCTCAATAATCAGAGCAACACTACGAGATCTCATTCTTGCCGTAGTAGTAGTAGTAGTAGTAGTAGTAGTAGCACATTCATTAGTTGTTGGAAAACGTCGTTGATGGATATGGTGGTTGTCCGAAGAAGCTAGCAGCTCTATTATAGTTCTCCACGGCAGCACAAAAATCGTCGGCTATCATCCCCGATTATTGCCAATTTCTCCTCCGCCTCCCCCCCCCCCCCCCCCCTTCTTTTCGTTCTTTTCCTTCCTTTTAAGTTATTACTAACAGGGGGGTTCTTTTTGCCCGGACTTCCCACGGAAGCCCTCGTCGGTCTGCTTACTCCTGCCCCTCGAGTAGGGGGGGTATTTGATGGGGGGAGCCCCCTCATGCGTTGGGTATTTGGGATGTCGTTGCGTGGGATGTTTGGGGGGGGGTCTTTATTAGTGGGGGGGGGGTTTGTGTATTTTTTTCTAGTCCCGAGTGAAGTTTATATACGTACCTGTTCTTTTGATTATCATAATGTAAAACAGGAGTGATAATTCTCGT
>ADNK01001867.1:0-35446 GCA_000320545.1 Bigelowiella natans CCMP2755
GGTTAGAAAGCCAGCACACCATTTTTTACGTGTTCTTAAACAAGAGAGCGGGGAGACGAAAGCAACGTCATAGCCATGCAGCTAAGGAATACTTTGGAAGTTTTATTGAATTGGTGTTTCATCATCATCATCATCATCATCATCATCGTCACGATCGATTTCAAACATCTTCTTGTCCACAAGACTAACCCTGCTGATCGCTGTTTTGGCCCTTTCCGTGTCCTTTCGCAAGGGGGGCAGTAAAGCCGACGCGCTGCTGGCGAGGCTCCACGCCTGAGATACTTTCCGCCTTTTCCTGATAATAGTAAGTCATGAATGACTATGATGATGATGATGATGATGATGATGATGAGATTCAAACCGATCTTCCTGTTCTGCTGTGGAGTTTTTGACGAATAAATCCCCTTTTAGCTCTTCATCGCTCGTAACGTTGTTGCGGTTGCTTTCCTGATTATTTGCTGTGGATGATGACTGCGTGGAGGACCCCTTCGCCATATTGTTATTGCGATTGTTATCAGGGGATCTGGGTAAGATTATCCGCGACAACCCAAAATCCGCCACTTTGGCAACCTGATTAGGGAGAAAGGGGGGGGAGGGGAGAGAGGAGGAAATGAAAGAAAAACAATAAATACCCGGGAAAGAAAGCAAGAAAACAAAGGGAGAGACGATAACTACGAGCATCACACACACACACACACACGGCAATATATGAGGCAGAGCAGCTGGCAGATTCCCAGACGCAACACCTTCTTTCTGGTGAGTGCGTGTGATTGCTGCCATGACGATAATAGCAGCATTGTATATACTGCCCAAATTGTATTTCTAAATAAAAAACGAAGCTGCTCATTATCATCAGCACTACCAAGCTTCCCGTCTCGGGAGCGAACTGCACCAGGACATTCTGCGACTTCAAATCCCTGAAGAGCGGATGGTTGGGGGGGAGAGAAAGAGAAGTAGTCTTTATTTGCTGGTGGTGTGGATCTTTTGCATGTGCAGCACCGTCAGAGATGGATAATGGTGGCGTTGTTGGTTGTTGGTGAGACATTGGCGGCAATCACGATGATAAAAGCCAGATTCGTCTTTTATCACAACTGCAGTAACTACCACGACCACCACTCGATGATGAAGATGAAGAAGAAGAAGAAGATGATGATGATGATGGGAGCTGCTGCTGCTGCTACTACTACTACTACTACTACTACTACTACCGCTACTACCTATGCACGATTTTCTGTTGGTGTAGGAACGCCATTCCCTCCGCCACATCCAGGGCTAGCTGTACACGTGTTGCGATTGGGAGACTCATTGGAGAGTCAAGTACGTCTCGCAGCGACCCTGGCAAGAGTATGAGCATCAGTGTCGGTGGTTGTAGTCGTCTGTATTACTACTACTACTAGCTAGTGGTAGTAGTATTGACACAAAACCGATTGGCGAACCGTAAACCCTATCCCTCATACGTCCTCCATCTCGTTTCTCTTTCTTCTTCTTCTTCTTCTTCTTCTTCTTCTTCCTTGGTCATCCGCCACCACCGCTACCACCTTTCCGACAGAATTCAAAGACGAGGAAGAGCTCTGGAGGCCGCAAGCACACACCAAAGAATCGAACGATCTGATGGTGGTGGTGGTGGTGGTGGTTATGGGGGCCATTCACTGCAGCAATAAGATAGATCTTCGCTTGGATCGATCCTTATCATCTTTCCATACTCAGACGATGATGATGATGATGAGGATGATAACGGAGAGAAAAGGAGAACCTACTCTTGAAATCCTTCTTTACACTCCCACTCTTACTACTGCCGAGTCAACACCACCACCACCACCACCACAATACTACATCAACTGCTATTATCCGTTCGCATACATTGCGATGTGACAGGCGAAAGCTGAGGATAGCCTCCTGGCAATAGCTCCGGACCTTTATGGGGGAGCAATACCGAAACAATGGAAAACAGAAACACATCAAAGGAACATCCCCATTCTCTCTCTCTCTCTCTCTCTCTCTCTCTCTCTCTTTCTCACCCCCCCTCCCTCCTTTCTCGCCCTCTCTTTGTAAGTGCATTCACTGGTGCTCCCCCTCCCCTTGTGATTCTCCTCCTCCCTCTTCTTCCTCCCAACTTCTAGCAAGCACTATGTTTATATACTTACAACATCTGCCGTAAGTTCCTGGAAATCGAGCGACTTTAGAGCTAATTCCTGAATTTTCAGAATGATATATATATATATATATATATATATATACATAAGTTTGTGTGTGTGTGTGTGAGTGTATGTTTATGGGAAGCTCATAATCCTGTTTTTCGCTGTTTCTCAAATCAACTTCACCCCCTTCCCTCCCCCCGCTCCTGTATTGTACAACAACCTCATTTCCGTAGCTAGCCTTGAACACAGAGGCCGTGGCACCGCTTCCTAGTCTGCATCGAGGAGAGACATCAAAGCATGTTCTCTCGTGCTACATGTTTCTCGCTGGTCATCCCTTTTCTGTTTTTTGTTCTTCACTTTCATCATCATCATTATCATCATCATCATTCTTCTTCTTCTTCGTATTCTTACGGGTCGAGAATCTCCAACTTAGCGAAGTCTAGGACTTGGATGGGAATAAGGGTAGTAGCAATAAGAGTGACAACACCAACAAACAAGTAGATGGATATGGTGGCACTAAGCTTCTTAAACACACACACACACACACACACACACACACACACATACACACACCAGCAAACAACTTACATATTGTGTATGTCTCTCTCTCTCTCTCTCTCTCTCTCTCTCTCTCTCTGTGTGTGTGTGTGTTTAGCATACGACTGACAAAACTGAAATGCCCTCAACGCAAAACCGTTGGGGGAGAGGGGTTCTACTTCACACGAAATGGATGATCATTACGTCTAATCTCCATTGCCAGGAACTCTTGCAGTTGTGCAAAGCTACGGCGTGATACACGATTGATTGCTCCTACAACAGCAGGGAGGAGGAGGAGAAGAAGGAGAAGGAGAAGGGAAGGAGAGTGAGGAGGACAAAAAATTAGGAAGAGCAGAAGACGCATGTCAATCGAAACGTGCTCAACGGTATATCCGTGTTATTATTATTATAAAAAATAATTACTACTACTACTACTACTACTATTTCAACTACAACTACAGACCTTCAAAAACGCTAGCATCACTCCTAGTTCCAGCCGCACCCACCACCTTTGCGGCCACCACCACCAGCAGCAGCAGCACTCAATCAGTCGATCAATCAACCAATCAATCAAACCAACGAACAACGCATATATGTTACACTGCTAGCTATACTACAGAACATTATAACAGCAGAGGCTATCGATAAACGGGCAATGGCAGACCGTCGCTAAGCTCCTCCAATAGCGAGAGTCGTCTCGAAGAGCGATGAGAATTGCAATGGGTTGAGCCAAGATTACCTACCAACAAACATATATATATATATATATATATATATATATATATAATGCAGAAGAAGAGGAAACAAGAGACAGGTAGCCCTGGACAACAATAATCCATCTAGTAGTAGTAGTAGTAGTAGTAGTGGTAGTAGTGGTAGGTTTACGAGGAGATCTCCAGCAGTCCAAAAGCAGAGCTCATCGTGAAAGCTGCTGTGCTGATCTCCCAGCTTGGACGCGCTTCCCACCACGTACAAAAGGTTCACAACGAGCTGTGGATTAGGAGAGGAGAGAGAAGACGAACCAATCATTATGGCATTGTGTTGTTATTGCTGTGCTTTCTTGCTGCACACCTGTAGCCCGACGTAGAGGTACAACGTTCTCCACCGTCTCCTCCGCGTAAAAAGCCTGCACATTAAATCGATCCTCCATGTGTAAGAAAATTGTGTGCCCATAGATGACCGTACGTGTTTGATGCGTGTGTGAGGGGAAGGGTGGGGGCGCTCATAACTATATCGCCCACTTCGCCTGGATGATCCCACTTTGTGTTAAGATCTCATGATGATCATCATTTATGTTGTCATTTTGTTTATTCATGAAGATCCTCCTCTTCCTCCTCCTCCTCCTACTGATGCTGCTGCTGCTTGCTCGCTGACTCACATGTAGGTGAGAATGCCGAGGTAAACGGACGTTGCCAGGGTGTCGTGGAGGAGGAAGAGGAGACTTGACGACTCCTAACAACCAAAGCAGTGCCAACAATGTGAGTACATAATGCGTATTCGCAACGTCATAGGTACTGCTGTCGCCTTCGACGGTATCTCAACTCTCATCACCTTGAGTTTCCACACCAATATTCCAGACATTAGCCCCGCAATTGTGAGCATAAGCCCCGCCCCTATCGCTGCCCTACGAAAAGCAGCCTGACCACTCGACCGTTGGACCAGCACGAATGCCACGACGGAACCCAAAAACTAAGAATAATGCACGACGAGCACCGGTATATTTGCAAATGAGATCGTTGCGACAGTACACTCTCTCTTCGGGTGGTAGACAGAGTTCACAGCAGTAAAACACAAATCTATCGCTGAGGGGGGGAGCAACCTCACGCGATCCTTGCAAACCAAAGCCCCAGATCAGCCAGAACCACCATTTATTCGAATCAAATGTCACGGTGTCGCTAAAATTTCCAACCTATAAAGCGAAAACAGGCAGAGATCTGTATAATAGGGCTCCTCCTCAAAGGACCACAACATAATGAATTAATGCTCATCTCTCCTTACGAGATCAAGCGACGCACGAATCCCCGCCGATAAGACGCAGAGCCAGAGGATGTAATCGTAGACAGGAAGAATAACGTCCGGTGAGAAAATGCAATTGCGCAAACGCATGCATCGTCGATTTCCAAGAGCTTTCACCATCTGGTGGGAGTGCCAACGCTCGAATTTGACGAAACACACAATGAAGATAGGCAGCATCAGAGAGATTAGAAGTAAACCCAGCCTCATTTCATTGGACCCAGCATAGTAGATAGATTGACAAGCATCGTTGTTGCCGTCTGTTTAATTCAAATTACACGAATTATTCGTTCATACTTCTGAGAGCGAAGATATGTATTTGATCAAGTCGTATCATCATAATCTATGCAGCTGTTGCTCTATCTTATCTTCCAAAAATCTGAGGACCACCAGGTTTTACCTCCCTTGAATTTGTTTGAACTTTTGCCGGGCAATCCATGGAGCCCATGCCGGTGGAGGAGGCCGTCATTGGTGAGAAGGGAAAGGATCGCACCGGTAGACATTTTAAGTAGGGCACCCGACTTCTGGCTCAAAAAACAGCTCTTTTTTGTCGAGCGACAAACACTAAATCGGATTTTTTTGAGATGAAATCAGCCAAACATTTGGGTTGGAAATCGCCTAGAATGCTGCCAGCAGAGTAGTTCCGCAGAAACTTTTGCTGAGAATCGCCACCCATTTCACAGTCGACGTCAGGTCCTGGCCACCCAGCATCCAGAAATCACGTTTTGCGTAGTTCACATGACGATTTCTTAAGAGAATTGATGATTCTGGGTTGTCGTCTCCGAAGATTGGTCGACGTATTAGACCTCCTCGTTCTATTTTGAAACCACCCCCCCGATATGTATGAAAGGAACTGATCAACAAACCGAGGGCACTCACTCGAATCAACCATCTCCGTCATCTGTCACTACATTTGCGTGTAACATGCACATGCACACGTACTCCGAAAGAGGCTTCACGCATGAACATTCCGATGGAAAGCCCTGAGGAAGGGGGATCGAATTTTGTCTGCCGGCTTAATACAAGCCACCCGCAGTTGAATAGTCGGAGCTCAAGTAATCAATTTACATGTCGAATCCTCACAGCCCGACCATCGAAGAAGGAATTACCGTCACCAGCAACACCGAAGAGGAGTTCCTCCAGAGAACCCACCGCACCTGATCAATACCATCAAGAAACTCCTGGGAATGTCAAAATGGTGTCAAGTAATTCCGAGCCACAATTTACCTGTCGAATCCTCACAGCCCGACCATCGAAGAAGGAATTACCGTCACCAGCAACACCGAAGAGGAGTTCCTCCAGAGAACCCATCGCACCTGATCGATTCCAAAAAGAAGTTTCAGCGAGCGTCACCTTTTCTCGTAGCAAGTCGAAACTTCGAAATAGAGCGACCTTTGCTCGGCGTCCTCACAGTATAAAATCTACCACTCCAAAGTGTACTATCCCACTGTCTGCCTCGGACAGCCACGTGACGTCGTTCCCGGAGCAATTACCTGGCACACAGCCTGGCATGTCCAGAAGCTTGGTCAAAGAGCGTTTATGTGAATCAAAGAATCGTTCACTGGATGATATGCGTAGTTTACGTCAAATAAAGACTCCTGGAAAATCATTCTCCTCGATAGAAGCAAATACACTAAGAGGACAACCAACCCAGTGCGTTGGCTCCATGGGGATGCCTGGCATCAGTTTCACACAAAAGTCACAATATTCATCAATGTCATCATCACAGAGCTCTAACTCCTCAGTCTCACCTAAACTCACGCCGCGATCATATTCGGATATACCACGGAAAAGCAGCAAAAGAGTCCAAAACGAAAAATTGCGAAAGCTGAAATCTAGAACCACCATGTTGAGGAGCTTAGGCGTTCAGGATGGGAGTAGATGCCGAATTAGGTTCGAGCAATAATTCGCAAACTTACTCTGTCTTAATCTATCACATTGTGCTCTCTGATGCCATTTCTGCATTCCAGGTCGGGAGGCCGTCTCTTGCTGAAGTCATTGCCTGAATCTGAACTTTCTCTCAAAAGAAGGTTTTGACTTACATCGCGCACAAAAAGTTTCAATAAAGCTGGGATTCTAAATCGTGACCATGATGTTTCCATCAGAGGGGCAACCTACAAGAAATCTCCCTTCTCACATACAGACGGCCATAAGATGAGGTGCGGTCCCTAACCTTCATCATCTCTTCGACCTTTGTGGTGCTCTATTCATCAAGTTCACTCCCTTTGATAGATGCGCTGCCAAAGCACTGGCCAGGGAACCAGCATCGGGTATTGACGATGAGTGCAAAAGGGGTTCGTCGACACCATTACATCAGGAGATAAAGCAGCTTCGCGCTCTAGGTATAACTTCTAGACGTTAAAGAGCATCTTCCTTCCTGCCTGCTTTCCTGGGTCTTAGTAGAGCAGGATCGACGTCTTGTGGCCTCTTCATGGTACAGTCAGAGCATTATACTCTGCAGTTTCGTTCGAATTTCAGGATAGTGCCTTGTGCTTGCCTTCGTCGATCACACATGGTGCAAGCATACTACTACTTTGTAACTTTCTGACATGTTATCCGATATGACAATATAACTATCTAATAAATTCTAATAAATTACATTCTATCGATATTCATCCTAATGTAGCTGTGCAAAGCAGTGGCTACAGTGCCTATGTAGTATTTGTTTGTTTCTGCTATTATATGGCGCATGAATGCAAAAGCATCCATCTAGCCGTGCCAATAAGTCGTTGTGTCGCGCAGTGCGCGCAGCAGTGCGTGCTTCCGTTTCGGTTGTCGTCATTCGTTGGCTTCGCTATGTGGCACCAGTCAATCACATGTATGCTCTGTAGGTGTACGATCATTATTAATCTTATTCACGCGTATCGCATAGACGCAGCGCATCTTTGCGCGCAAGCAGACACTTCGCGGCCGCCATCGCCTGTCTATGAGCTCTCAGCGCTCAGCGCCGGCGCACGCATCAACTGCTAGCACATTCTACGCTCCGTCTAGCATGCTTAGAATTAAAAAACGCTCTAGGCATTGCTTTACCCAAACACACGAAGCTAGACGACTTGAAATATTAATAAGTATCGTATCTGGGCGTAGCCGCTCATTTGATTTTTAATTTATGTAACTCGATGCGAACTGCAATTACTTCTCGGATTGTACGCATCGAAACTTTTTCAAAAATCAATGTCACAAGTTACCAATCGACTGCTAATTACCTGCAATAGTAAATGTAGTACATGAATGTCGTTGGACGTATAGCCTTACTTCTTGCGAAGCTTACTATCCCATTTTTCAGTCTACTTGAATCTGAACCCTCTCGCCGCCCTTTCGAAAGCTTTTAAAGCAAGCGTCAAGCACAATCTTCGCCGCGTTTCGTTCGTGCACACCAGAAGAATCCGGGCCCGAATATATGAGAACACAAGGTAAGTTAAGCCATGAATAATTCGAAAAATGTTTGAATACCAAAGAAATTCGATCGGGTGTGTCAAGAATCGATGTTACTGAACAAATTCTTGTATTTGCAGCAGGAAGAAACCAACGGGAAACGTATACGCGAACCCAGATGTTTCAAGAATTATCATGTTCATTTTTTGTCGCTGTTGCCAGTCACACCTGTGTCTTCAGTGCAATTGATGGCCAAAATTTATCCGGCTGATACAGGAAATACGTCTCAGTAACAACATTAACGACCCATCATAGTATGGTAACAGCAACTTATCTTCTTCAAAATAACACATAGCACTATAGTCCTCAGCCAGATTCGATGGCCCCGGCAAACCGCTATACAAAATTTGTCCACGGAAAGGAGGCCTAACCTTATGCATTGCCGCTGCGAAGTGCCGAATGCAGTTTGCCTCTTGCACGTTCTGTTTTTTAAGACATCAGAGGGTGGCCATTACGATGGTGGTCATGGTTTGAGAAGAAGATGATGACATGACGAAGATGTTGGCGATGAAGATGTGGATGACGATGGTGGTTGGATTCACCTTCTCCACGCTCACTACAGATTCCTTATCTTCAACGTCGAACTTCTTCGTATCAAAATCCTGTCGTTGGTATATTCAGTGTCATTCGCTGTTATCCCACCCAGTTGTTCACGAATATGTGCATAATAACCAGATACTCGCTATCACCCCACAGTTTTCCTTGTCAGCTACTATTTTCGATAGCACGTGTTGCACGTACCCCCCAGGATCCTTGGATTATCGAGAATGTGTCCTCAGCCTTTGCAATGACGAAGTTCGGAATATGAACTTCCCCCTACGAACAAAGAAGCATCGATAAAAAATAAAGGAGTATCAGTCTACTGTGGTTTCATGAAAACGCCTGGCGATGACGGTGATGATGGCGATGACGATGAAGAAAATGTTAGGAT
Source organism: Bigelowiella natans CCMP2755 (assembly GCA_000320545.1). NCBI lineage: Eukaryota > Cercozoa > Chlorarachniophyceae > Bigelowiella > Bigelowiella natans. The sequence goes on from ADNK01001867.1 coordinate 9,055, forward strand.
CTGAACGTATCATCACCTTGGTGCCAACGAGCCGCGCCCATTGCCGCATGCAAGAGTTGTTGAATTCCGCATCGAATCGGCCAATTCTTCCTGAAGAGAAGAGGTAGGTAGTATCCGCAAAAAACATCGGAGAACATCCACAGAGGAAAGAGAGGAGCATGAGAACGACAAGAGGAAAATACGTTCGAAAGGGACCCTCAGGAGGAAAGAGGAAAAGAGTTCAGATGAGCTCACTTTTGGTGTAAACAAATATTCTCTGTTCCCCCCCTCCCTTTTCCCTTCTCCTTCTTCAAAGCAGGTAGCGACGACCATCTTCATAGAAAAGGGTGACTTGGACATTTTCGATAACGCTCGATTGCCATCCCTCCTCTATGCTGTTCGACTCCGCTCTAACTTCTTTGGGCAGCTTCCACCCAAATCCCCACTTAACACAACCATATTTAGGAAAAAACAACAACAACAACAACAACAGCGACAACGACGGCCAACTCAGCATTAAGTTAATATATCAACAACAAAGCACAAGCAAAGCGTAGACTCATGATGCAGAAAGAGGATGAGAGGCAGATTGGATGACGGTTGAAATGATGAGCTACCAGGGTAATACGAATGTTATACCAGCCAAGATCCCCCTGGATGCGCATGAATACATTAAAATGGGTAGAGCGTGTATATTCATATATGTGGATATACATATATATATATATATATATATATATATATTGCACGCAATACTAATTGATGAAAGATCAACAAATCATTCACCTGAGAAACTTCTGTGTGTATGTGTGCGTGTGTGTGTGTGTGTGTGAAATCTGATGTCATAATAAGTACGATAGTTGTACCAACGCGCCGTAGGGCTCAAGCTTCGGATTGTAGCGAATGTTCGTTTTGTCCATTGGTCCCGTCGCAAAGGAAGAGGTCACCGCTCTAATCTCCCCCACCTATCTCCCATACGTTCCACCAGTACATTCGAGCAGCCCGCAAAATAAGGAAAAAAAGATGGGTATTCGCATGTGGCAGAGATATTGCCAGAGGGCAAGTTATTTGCTCGAAGGCGACCTGCTTCGTAACTTGGCCGGATTCGTCTTTCTGGTCTGTTAACATCGGAGTGACTACAACCAAGCGGTGAAACTATGAGTGATGTCTGGAATGACAGCAATAAGGATCTAGGGGCGGGATCAACCATTGTTGAGGATCTTCTGCAGCCGAGGGTTATGCATCATCATGACTCCATCCATGAATTGGACTCCATTGTTTTGGGCTGCTTCTATCATCAGCTTGACGTCCTTCACCCCATTCATCGGCTTTTCCACCTAGTTGTCGACAACGAGAAGACAGGGTCAGTGCTTAGGTCTCACTGAAGCGCACCGAAGACAGCCGTTTACCAAGACGTGCTTCTTCTTCTTTATGGCTTTCAGAACCCATTCGGTCCTACAAAGAACGGATTGCGTGTTAGCATACGCCAGCAACAATGAACGCAGGTCTTCTCACCTGAGAGCGGTTGGAAGAGAAAAATAGACTGCATTCAAACCTGGGTGATCCATCATTTTGTCGTAGTCATCCTATCACAAAGTACAAAAATCACTCAACGGGCAGCTCCGAATGCATTTTGCTGCACGGCTTGCAAAGTACGTATGGCGTGGGCTTCTTGGAGCAAAGATTGCAGTACTTCTTTGCATTTTCCATTTTACCGCGACTTGCAACGGCCGCCACCTGTTCCAAAAAGAGCTAGCCTCCTCATCGTTTCTCGACAGGAGATCTAGGTGTGTGATACTACTACTCTGACCTCGTGGCCAGCCGTCTCGATGGCATGGATCCACTTTTTCGCTAAGGGGGGAGAGAAAGAACGGGTTAGCTTTCGACCAGTACACCTAAAGGCGAATTGCATTCGAGGAAAAATAGACCGATGTATCCGAGGCCGACGATCCCGAAGCGGATCACAGCCGGAAGCTTTGCGTCGCCGACCTGGTGCGCTGGGGCGGCCATTTTGGGTGTTTAATTTGTTGTCGCAGATAAAAAATCCCCTATGTCTTCCCAGCACAAAGCAGCCCATTTGTTCTGAATGAAGGAGAGCGAGGACAATTCTTGTGCAACAACAACAGCAGCAGCGGCAGCAGCAGAACTAGCAATGGCCTCCCTCCTTTTCGTCCCTGCTTTTAAGGTTTGTGTAGCCGTCGATGCAGCCCGTTTCGCGTCAAAGCGGACGTTAAAATAGGGGTCAATTAGAATGATAACAAAACTTTAACAAAACGAGGTTTGAAGACTGAAGACATAAAGACTCCTGGCATTGATGCATTGATACGTTCACGCTTCTGATCCCAATTCCTCACCTTTCCTATTCACACACACACACACACACACACACACACACACACACACACACACACACACACGCACACTGCACTTCAGAAGATGATCTAAAACGTGACCATTTTGACATATCTCACTCATCTCTCATCTCAAGCCAAATCAAGAACTTGTCATGAACCTCAAAATGAGGCGTCGACTTAAGGAAATAGATGCAACAGATAAAGAGGTACTATTCTTCGCAAACTTTAGATCATGAGCATCCCTCTTTTCTCTATTATGAATGTATTAGCTCGTGTTCCTCAGATTCTGGATGCACTAAGACAATGTAATAACGTTGGGCGGAAGGCAATTGCACTGTTGAAAACCGGAAAGGTAATTCTAATTCAATGATGTAAGAACATACTACTATGTGTTCAAATGATGATGCTGAACTTACAAATGCGACTAATTTTCATTCTTCATTGTTGCAGGTTCCAACGCATCGTAAAGGAGAATCAATGACAGGACTCGCAAGTAAAATAAAACCCAAGATTTTTCTGTTTTCGTGAAAGCGACCTACTTCATGTGCGTCTCACTCACATGTAATTACTCTCATGTTTCCGTTTTCCCTTTATCGCATCCATACGACAGACACAATGGCAGCAAACATTTGTCACAGCACTCCGAGAAATTCTCTCGATGCAGGCGATGCACGGTCCTCGACAACTCTAGGTGGACATGTAGCAGAAGATGTGAAATCGACTGAATCATCGGCCGAAGCAAAAATAAATGATGAAATTATGTCAGAAGGCAAGATTTGATCACATTGATTGGTCTAGTGGCGTTGATCTTAGGTGTGACGTCATTTCATCAAATGAACAAACGACACAGCGGCAACGCTGTAGCTTGAAATGCATGAACTAGAACATGAATTGAAAATTTCACGCTCAAATAGGCGTGCTAGCGTGTGCAAGAATACATTACCACTCATTGCTTGCTATGGAGAGAAGTTCGCCGGCAGATGGTACTCCGACGGCTGAGAATCATGAGAAGAGATTGCCACCGATGTGAGATTCGAAATCTCCTGGACTCTTAGTAGCTATTACGAATGTTGATCACACCTGCAGCAGTGCGTAGTACGCTCGCCATTCGTCGCGGCCTAATCGCCGCTGGTTGCCCTGCCCCCCGAGCGCAAGGGGTGCTAGCTAGCTAGCAGGGCGTGTGGAACGAGCCTGAAAACCGAGGTGGTCTAGTCTAGTAGTGGTGTGGGTGAGCTGTGTGCTGTTGCCTCCTCGCCGTTCAGCCTTCCTCGTCAGAGGCAGGGAAAACCATTGAGTCTGAATTGGCCGAGGGGAGTGAGAAAGTGGAAAAGCGTGAAATGGTGTGCTGCCCTGTGCTCCTTCGTTGACCGGTCCAACGCCCTCTAGCCCTCATTGGCGACCCTCCTGTTGTCAGAAAACGTCCATTTCCTAGCACCACCTAGCCGCAGAACCATCACCGCTCCCTGCATTGACGATGTTTCGAACGCCGTCGATGCCACCAGTGCAACATTGCAAGGGAACAACGCATTGTTCAGCTGGATGGAGGGTGACTTTCATTCATGTTTGCACGCAGTTCATGCACACAGTGGCCCACGCTAGCACACTCCATGCAGCTACGCTGTGATGTGATGCACTGATGCACACCATATCTTCATCATCTTGTGTGTCTAGTCATTACCAATTGTTCAGTGTTCTTGGATTGCATCATTCGACAGGCGGGTTCGCGTGTTCGATTTGACAAAAATTGGACATGTTCCCATGCACATGCATTCACAATGCCACGCTCATTTTTTGTGCATGTGTGTGTTGACTGACGTGCGAGCAGTTGTGCAGCATCGGCTGCGCGCATGCTGAGCCGTGCAGCACTAGAGCATCGCAATCGTCAGTCTGTCTAGCTCTAGCTAGAGCTCTAACGTGTCACGCGTGACCACGCTGCATTGCTAGATTGCAGCATTCATCGATCAGCCTTCGTGCGTTGTGTGCGTTTGTGCAACTAGCAAACAACAACGCGCGGTAGCTATATACTTGTGTGCACGCGTGCACATCCATACAAATCGAAGCTTCGCAGAACGAATTTGCGCATTTCTAGATTTGCTTTGCCCGTGCGCATGATCGATCAATGCGCTAGAATGCACTAGTGCATGATGTAATGTGTGGCGATGACATCGCGCCTGCTTTAATCGTGCGATTCTATTAATTTAATATGCGTGTGCAGAGTGGAAGGAAGAGAACGTGACATGAAATGGACAAATATGAAATGTTTCCTCATCAAGAGTTCAACTCAAATCTCGTATCAGTATTTGCTGATTTTTCCTCGTGATTTGGTACGCTACTTATTTTTACGATGAATTGATTTCTTCTCCTAATAGTTCAATTTTCAAGAAGATAGCTCGATAATAAGGTCATGTGAGCTTATGTTTGTGCCGAAGATATATTCCTGTAGTAGCACAGGGATTGTCATTCACTATTTCATTATCATCATATCATTCTCTCTCTCTCTCTCTCTCTCTCTCTCTCTCTCTCTCTCTCTCGCTACCCTCTAAATCTCACTCTGTTATTACATACCTACGAATATAATGGCCGAGATAGCCAATCCCACTGTAAGAAAAACTAGCTGGAAATATAACTCATATGACGGAGTAACCGGAAACTAGAAGAGAGCACAGAACGCATCCACTGACGTTTGCAATCATACATGCAACACAACATATGACTGCAAAGGATTTGATCAATGTAGTGACACACTAAAATTCAAGGCAAACCTCTCCAGTTGAGCAACATGAGAATATCACGAAGAATATAACCTGGAAAAGATTATAGAAATTCAATCCTTAACTTGTACACAATAGTACTGTGCATTATTTTGGATATTACCACGCTGCCAATTATCTTGTCGAACAGTGACTCTTGACACATGGCCAATCGGCTTTCTAGCCAGTGAGCAATTCTCTGCGACAATTTGGAAGGTATCGATTAAATACAGCAACAAATACACTAAAACAAATACACTAAATCTCACGACAGAGGAAACTTGTAATGTTTCAAAGTGGAAAAGTTTTGCATTGTTGTTCATGATGCTGCCTCAAGTTTGCGACATTCTGCGCCACTCACAACCCAAACTTGTATGTACCCTCCCTCTCCCTGAACCGACCTCTCTGCGGAGCCAGGATTTGCAAATAAATGATGGTTCTCGAGACAAGGCGGAGAGCCAGTCGCAATGTAAATATAGCCTTGATATTTATGTATAAATTATTATACAAACATTGGTAATTATTTCTTAAAGACAAGTAAATATGGGTTACATATCTCAAAACGGTGGCCCTCTTAAGTGACATGTATTTCTTTCTTTTGCATCTGATACGAGTAGGGTACGCAAGAGGGAGTCGGCGTTTAGGGCTTCCGAAAATATCTGGTTGATGTCGCAGGCTAGAGATCCCTTCATTTGACGTTTCAAAATAGGAATTACTCCTGAAAAGATTATTTCGGCAATACGTCCGAGCTTCCGCAAAAACCATGTCAGCTCTGTCTCTCAGGTTACCCTCCCCTGCCAGAACAGACTTTTCGATTTTGGTTCGGTTTCAGAACAAATGTGTACAGATTCATTCGAACTAATAGCATTGGTTATAGCTAGAATTGGATGTTGGGAGGACAGTGATCGTAGGGTGTTAGATTGTTGGGGTACCCTATGTTGTCACGTGGAAGCTTAAAAAATAAACACCTATCTGTGAATATGTAGCCTCGTCGTCAATGCGCTTCTTGCCGCTCTTCTAGTTGTAACACTATCATCTTCGTCATCTCTTTCGTCCGGCCTCGCTCGGAGTCGCATCTCCAGCCGATCCAGTCTGAGCAGCTTCAGATCTCCACTGTCCCTCCAAAACCGAGTATGCCACCAGGCCAGCGGAACCATGGCTAGGTAAATACTTAGAGAAAAAATCTTTATTTAGGTTTTAGAAATTGTTGTAACGTGGCTAAATGCTCTTTGTATGAACGCAAAGGCGTGGGGTGTCGGTGAATGGCCAAACGTACAAGGTTACCCTGAAAACTCCTGGTGGGGACCACGAAATCGAATGTCCAGACGACATGTGAGTCACCTCTTTACATATCTAAATCAAAACACAAATATATGATGTTATCATCGCATTGTTGAAATATAAAGACAAACGTATGGTATGAGTTTTGAGATGTGTTATGGGTGTGTTGTTTGTTGTGTGTTGTGTGTCGTATGTGTTGTGTGCTGTGTGTCGTATGTGTTGTGTGTTGTGTGTTGTGTGTGTGGTATGGAAAGGGGAATACATGTTTGTGCGTTTGAGTGTTCACTTTTTAATGAGCGGGTGAGTAAGTGAATGTGGAGTATATATAAGTTGTATATCACGAGCAAGAGGAAATATTAATTTGAATAGGTATATTCTTGACAAGGCTGAAATGGATGGAATTGCTCTTCCGTATTCCTGTAGAGCTGGTATCAATATAGAAAATTGAAAGAAAAATCTATATCAAGCTAACTCACAAACAACAGGATTTTGCATTTCCTGTGCTGGAATCATGGAGGACGGCACCGTAGATCAGAGTGATCAGACATTCCTGAACGTGAGAATGAATTTCCTAATTTATATAATCTAAATACTACGATCTTCATATGCCAGCTAAAAAGATATTGTACACATTATTTTAGGAGGATCAAGTGAAACAAGGAATTGTTCTTACTTGTTTCGGTACTTATTCCGCCTGTATTGATCATCATACCTCGCGAAAGCTTATGCTTGTTTTTTGTTCCATTCCTATTCAGCTCGACCGACATCTGATATGACCGTCCGTACTCACGTAGAAAACGAGCTGTCCTTATAAATTGTGACCTGTGAATATTTAAAATCACAAAATACTAAAATCCATTGGAGTTAATTGAAATATTTAAGTATGCCAGTAGATGCTGGCTATGGAGACATAAGTGCCTCGCATAAGTAAAACTAGTCTACGTGCACACGTAGTTAATACTACAGAACAATGCGCTATAGCTATTAGCGTGTAGGGTAGGTGCCATGCACATTGCATGTACAACAATAAGCAACTCAGCGTTGCAGCATGGCATTGCACTCACTATTCTGTAATGTATAAACTTCTATTTGTGGCACCACCCAGTATCGTACGTACGGTACAGTTTGTGGCTGTGACAATGCTAATTAATGATGTGATGATGTGCGCTTGATAATGATGTACACACCTGCATAGTTGCCGCAGGTCGCAGAGCTAGCCCTAGCAGAGTAGTATCCATGGCGTACATGCCGCAGAGATGACACAGCCTTGCCAACAGATGTCGGTATTACTGTCGTAGGCATAAGCTATATTAGGCTAGTAGGGTGACCATTGGAAAAATCCAACCATTTCTCACATATGCGCAGGCCAAGCTGGCACAGAAACAGCTAAGCACGTATTATAGTGAAAGCATTACTAGCGACTAGATTAGCACGCTACGCTGAAAATGTCTAGATTTAGAGCCGTTGTGAATATATATGCAATGAGCATCGAGCTATCGCACCGACCACCGGGTTTACAAATAATATGCAGTGCCTATTACACGTGCATAGCATGACATAGACCTAATAATACCGTTTACCTCTGTAGTTACCCCATTCTTCGGTATTAAACGATTGCTTCAGACCCTTGTAATCTTGTAGGGGCACAATAGGTAATCAAAGCTAAGAATTCAAATCTGTATGATCTGCATGTGGGAAAAATGTTCGTTGTTATCTATTCACTATGGAGGTGGTTCTGACAGCTAAATAAATACTTAGTTGTTAGTACCCAATCATCAGGTACTTGCATCGCTGCTTGTAGATTGGCTCAGGCTTGGAGATGGTCTGGTAGTTCTCCAAGCTCTGCCTCCGTGCCCATTTTCCCTTCCACAACGCTATCCTGCACCGCGGGATTATCATCGTTCGAATTTGGTCCCGCCTGCATGTTACCACCCTTCTGATTGTCCGAGCCCAGAGAATGATTACTCTTCTTCCACGGTACGCCCTTCAAATATATCACAATCAGAGTTGTGAAACAGCCCAGCACGGTGCCTGCAGCAAAAAGGAACACAAAAGAAACCGTCTCGCGGGTGGAGGAATCACATGAAGACGAATCTTTCCCTTCCATTGAAGAGAGTAGTCCAGACAAGCATTGATCAGCCTCCTTGTTTTCGCACGCCTTGCACCAAACCTGCACATCCCCGTAACTAACGGTGGTGCGGAGCTGGGGGGCAAGTTGCGATAGCGGACACAAGCCTGCAGGAGATGGCGAGGGGCAAACAGAACCAAAGGAGAGTGCCAACGGCACTACTTGTAGCCCCTCTTTGTAGACCATCCTCACGGAGCGTTCCTTGCTTACTGCATCTTCGTAGAGCTCGAAAATAAGTGCCGAGGCGTAGTTCGGGATAGTCTCCTGCTGCAAGGGCGGATTGGCTGTGTAAGCGTCGAGTGTGGCGAATATACTGAGAATCGTAGGGTAGTGTGCCGAGAAGAGAACCCAGGAGTATAAGTAGGAAGGACTTTGTTCCATGTTTTCCAAGATTTTTAGAAGAATGTTTCCGCCAAGCTTAGTACCAGCCGTTTTACGTCCATACCTGTTTAGTAGGATCCTCAGGCATGACACTAATTGGTGTTGACTGAAAGTAGGTAGAATCCTGAGGTTGTGTGTCCTGTATTTTATGTGCGCATGCGTGTGTGCGTTGTTTATGCGTGTGTGCAAGCATACACGTATTACTACAGGTTTATTTTTTTCGGCACAAGATACTTCTGGTGCTCAGCGTAGTGTGCCACTTGTTGGAGGACAGCCCATTCATCCGGCAGCAGATAGTCACGAATGCTGGGATCTGGCAGCGCTAAGCATTCTACTGAGTTGGGATTTGGGTCGCATTCGGTCTTGGCAACATTTATGATGTCAAAAGCGTTCCATACTAGAGATAGTGGCACCAACTTGCCCACCACGGGTCGCATTTCCGTATAGGGATTAAGGGATGGATGTTGGCCAAGCTTCTGTAGAAGGTCTATATGGGTCTGCTCGAATGACATAAACTCGCTGGATCGATAGAGCTGGTCAAGGGATATGGAAAAAGTTGGGCAGTTTGCATATGCTCGGATGTCGACATCATTACCGTCTGCCTTTGTGTAAATAGGCACGTTAGCCCGAGTGACATTTGCAGGCAGCATGCTTGCACCGTCATCTCGCTCGGGAAATAAACCCAAGGCGAGGTTCTGTGCCGAGACAATTGTTCGAGCGAAAGATGAACTTCGTAGAAGGACCGAGCTTGAATTATAGCTTCTGATCTCCGGTCTAGACGTTATGGACGAATATCTTTGGCGGAGCCATATTCCTAAGTCATACTGTTGCCTCTCCCCTGTGGGGGTTAGGCGCTCACCACCTCCCTCTTCTAGAGTTCTGGCAGCCTTGGAGAGCGGAGTTCGAGCTCCATGGCGGGTTACGACTTGCACTTGAATAAGTGTGTGTTGTTGTGCAAGCGCCAGTGCGAAAATGAAAACGAGCCAGAATCCCACTACATTACACATTTTAATTTTTTTTTTCCGAGAAGCAACCTTGAATGATGTCCTCACTTGTTCTACTTCTCTTACGTGGTACCAAACAAATGCTGCACGGTGTGGGAAGCTTTGCTAGTGCGGTTTGCGGTTTGGAAGCTTTGGAACGGGTGTTGTCTTTTTGATGGAGAGATAAAGGAGGTCGCAGCAACTGAAACGCAATACATTTGATGAAAATTCGATGGATCTTCAGTTGTCGTATCGTCTCTTTGGCAGTCATTCGAGTATTCACCTCCATTGCTCGAGCATTAGAAATGTGTGAGACAAGACGCACTTCAGGAAAAGCATTGGGTGCTCCTGTGGTGTTTGAAACCGGGTTTGGACGTTTGTTCCCGGTTTTCCCTTCGACTTAGAATTACCGTAGTCTATTGTAGATCTACGACATCAAAACCAATAATATTCTCCTAGGAGCAGAAAAAATGGAAAAAATAATCATGATGCGCTCGAACACCGACGCTGAATTCAATTTGTGTTCATTTTGCTGCGTGGGAGCTGTTTTCCGGGTTTAAACCCCTTGTAATTTGGAGTATTCGAAATGGGAAAACTGCCGCTGTGTGGTATTCAACATCTGACAATTTCTTTGTACTTCTGGTCTCATGAATTTTGGGGGAAATGTGACGAAATCCAAGGCATTTTCATGTATTTTTACGTCATTTCTGCGAAAAAATGCCTGTTGCGTAATTTCCCCCCCTACATTTCCGTGGCATTTTATCTTAATTTTTGGTGTTAAAAGAAGGAAGAACACCCCCCCCCCGTCGAGGAGGTAGCGAGGGAAGGCGAGCCAAGAAAAGATAGTGGTGGCTGAAAAAGAGATACAAAACTAGGCCAAGCACCTACTCAGATCTCATTTCTAAACAATTTTGGTTCACAGCACGTCTCCTCAAGAATTTCCCTTCACTTGGTCGGAATACAAAACCAATGTATACTCTATTTTAGGCCATTATCGCCTCTACCCAAGTTCATGATTCCTATCCGCAAAAAGAGCTTACACATTACCCCCCCAAAGGGAGAGCAGCAGTGTTGCGGCAACGAATTTTGCAAAGCTACAGATTCCGTCAGATGGTTAGACTAGTTTGTTGTCTTTCTTACTCAGCTTTTACATCATTACACCAATAGCTTCATGGACAATGCTTCTGCATATAGGTCACAATCGATCCACATGGGAGCCCAGCGGTGGCTTTGTAATGGTTGTAGTATATCCGTAAGACAAGATAAATTCTGTCCACATTGCGAGCAGGTAAATACATTGATGCTTGAATGCTTAAGCAGGAATTATTCTAATTTATGTTAAAGGAGTTACAACGTGTGCCTGAAGGTGTCTTTTCTCTATAACCTTCCTTCAGATTTATAGACAATGTGATCGAAATGGATTTGACGGGAAAGAGTGGGTGTCGTGTGTAAACTGCACGCGATGGACTCACGTGGTAATAGAAACGATTGCTATTATTGCTGGACAACGTATCAAAATCTCATCCTCATTTCTAGTTACATGTTTACTTTAATTTCTATATAGCTAAGAAAAATTCCATCAATAACACCTACAGGAGTGTGAGGAACTCAACTGGGGGAAGCAAATAAGGGACATCCAAGCCAAAATCAAAGCAGGTTTATATAATCTTTGTAACGGGAGGCAGGCATTTTGTGAGATTGGATGGAAGAGGGAGAAAGCGGTTACAAGGTTATAGAAAGGTGATGATGAAAATATGATTAATTCACTCAGGGATGGATGTGATGTACCTCTGTGTCGAATGCCGCATCCTGGACGATGAGGTAAGGGGGGGAGAATAGCTGTTGAGCCTCGAGCTTCCTTACGATATGATGGATTAGGATTTCTAACATCACATTACCCCCCGTTCTCATATTCTTCATGTAGCTACGGGATGACTTTGAAGACCTCAGCTATCTTGAAGAAACAGAGGAGTGTGACGCATACCCCCCCCCAATTGTCGAGTCGCTCGGGAATCCGTCAGAGGGTGTGGAGCTTGGGGGAGAGTCGTCTTTGTTTTCATCTTCTTGGCAAAGCTCTTCAGAACATGAGCCACAGTACAATGATCGCAGTGAAGAGGGGGACGTACCAGGTTAGCAGTCTTCTGATGTGTGATCATCTTTATCGTAATGTCGCAAAACCATCATAAATTGTCATATTACAAATCCCCACTAGATCGGAGCCATAATCGTTATAGCCAACATTATCATCTTCGCGGGAAAAATCTAAGTAGTAAAACGAGGGGAAGGAGCGTTAATCAGCAGCAGTATGATGTAGAAGGAAATGGTGGAGAGATGAAAGCTACTGTTAAGTTCTCTGGTATTAATATTTAAAATCATTCATACACCAGACAGTTGCACACTGCTTCTCCTCCATCACCATCGACTGTCACCCTTTTCCCTCCTCCTCCTCTTCTTTTTCTTCTTCTTCTTCTTCTTCTTTATTAACTTCCTCTTCTCTCCTTCAACTTTTGACGTTGATTAGGTTGCCGTGGTCCGTTCGCAGATATCGGCGGCGGTGTGGGTGGTTCGAGGGAAAAGTATCATCTAACTCACCACCAGGACAGTTCTAACACAATAAGTAGCTATGGCAGTCGTTGCGGGGATGATTATGACGGAGATATTAACGGATACTCCGTGCATAATTATCCTGTCCCCAAACAGGATGGCAAAACAAGCAAGCAACGATGTTTCAAGGTGAGAGGCACGGAAAGGAATGAACAGCAATCCAGGGCTAACAACACAATCCAATCCATGCCGCAATTAAAAAAATGAGGAGATCAATCAACCAAAATCATGCTTATCTCCCCCCCCCCATCACTTCTACTTTCCACCACTTGCTTCCATACCCTCCCCTCTCTCTTCCTTCCAATCCCTGTTCCTCTGTCTTTTTTGAATGTGTCTTCTCCTGCCCTAACTATTGCCGACTGCAAATGTAATGCAATGTCAAAACATCAGCAACATCGCCAACTGCCGAGCAGCAGGCCAAAGAGCGAAAACAGACCCCTTGCTAGAGAGCAGCAATTGCAGATCAGAGAAGAAGGAAGGGAGCTCCCACTCTTCAAGGATTCCTCTCCCCTCCAGGAAGAAGGCGGAGGATACCAATGCAGCAACACAGTTGTTGGTAGTAGCAAGACCGTAGACAATGGTCACTGCAACTCCTCAAAAGGTGGTGGTGGTAGTAGTAGTAGTAGTAGTAGTAGCGCTGCTACTAATACTACTGCTATTACTACCGCTCCCTTCACTAGTAAGTTCTGCGAGGAAGAAATCTCTACAATCAACCATTATCCCACTACAACTCCCCAAAAAAATGGGAGGGGAGAGCAGCGGCGACAATCTCATCATAACGATGATACTCATCATCATCTACAAGAGCAGCAGCAGCCCCAGCGACAAAGAGAATCCTCCGTTGACTGTGTCGTGTCCAAACACCAAAGCAAGCAACAAGCACCTTGTGATGGGATTGAATCAAAGAACCATCTCACACACACAGGAATAAAGCGGGAGACTATGCAACATAGTAATAATAAAAATAGTAATAATAACAACAACAAGCGCCAACGTCATATGCAGCGGCAGGAGCAAAAGCAACAGGGAATTCGAACGACCTTGATGAGCACAAAAAAGAACAAGGTGTTTGCGTTTCACTCACGTACAAACCTCATTATCACCAGGGTAGGAAGAGAATACGGTGCTTGGGCGACAATTGATATCGTTGATTTTCCGGCTTTGTCGCGAATTTTGATCTTCTGTTACTGCCGACCGCCGGTTCTGCCGTGTGCCTCATGTATCAAGCTACTCATCGCATGTATTTTAAGAATGTTATGCTGCTGCTGGTCCTGCTGCTGTTGTTGGTAATTGATGGTATAGGTTCAAATACATCGATGGTTTCGCTGCATCAACTGTTACAAATGGAGGTAATAACATTGCTTGCACCTATCACCGTGCTCGTTCTTCCTGCATGCGTGAGTAATACCCCACACATGGATGATAAGCCAATAATGCCCCAAACACGTTACTCGCACATAGACGCGTACCGTTGATGACTCCTTTCGAGTCGATGTGGGAAGATTGGACTTGTTCAAAGGCATCGTGGACGTCAACAAATTGCACCTTTGCCGAGGAGGTGAGGACTGAATGATGACCATGGGTTATGAATTATATGTGATGATAGATCGACGGACATCCTCCATAATTGTTATTTATCCACCGATCAATTGTTAGGAACTATCTTCGAATGAACGCGTTCTGTCCGTCCGAGAAGCGCAGAAGTACTACGAAATCGAAAGGGTACAATTTTTTAGTGTGATTGGAGTAGAGTGAGGAGGAGGAGGTGGTGGTGGTGGAGGAGGGGAAGCAGTAGACAGGTTTCAACTCCACCAAATATCAAGATGATGGAAGATATTGTTTAGTAAATTCAACACACACACACATACACACAAATTTATATATATATATATATATATATATATATATATATATTATGTAATATCATCACCAAGCTGGTATCCCCTCAAATTGCCTCTTTCAGAACAATTTTGACAAGCACCTGGGTACATTCTTGGAGATGTTCAACAAAAAGCTGAGGAGGTGAGGGAAAGAACATAGAGGAGGGAAAAGGAGTAGCTTGACAAGATTCTCCAACAAGAGAGTATGGATGCATGAGTGAGAGTGAGTGTTCGTGTAGTGTTCATTTTTCTCAACTCTTTCTCAATGTGGATTGTGTGTGTGTGTATGTGTGTGTGTGTGTGTGCGTATGGGGGTTGTGTGTTTGCAGAACACCAACGATTAATTCTAGGCCGCTCGATCTTTATCGACTCTACAGAGAGGTGCTTTTTGGGTTTGTGCTTTTGAGAGTAGTGGTAGTAGTGCTTATCTGGAATGGGTTGTGGTAATGGGAGCAATGGTGCAAAGCCACCATCTTCCACACCCAATCACACCCTTTCTTCTGTAGGCTCCACGTCGAACCACCTCCCCCCATTTTCCTCCCCCCCCCTCTTTTGCTCTCGCTCAGGTCGTACACATGGGTGGATGTGACCGTGTAGTGGCACAGGAGGGCTGTTGGACAAAGATCTTCCGAACATTGGAAAACTATAGTGTCAAGGTAGTAATATGCGACGGTTGTCAGAAAAGGAGATGAAGCTGTAGGAGTAGCAGCAGGAGTTGTTTTTCTCGTTTTTGTTGTGTTCTCCTCTTATCGTCACCGCTTTCTCCTCCTCCACGTTACCGCCATCGTGGTTTTCGTTTTTACGTTGCCGTATCATGTGATCGTAGGTAACTGACGCAAGCTACCGGCTGAAAAGATACTATAAGCACTACCTCTATGCATATGAACAACACTTCTACTTCGGCAAGGTACTGCTGATTGTGCGCTACTTGCATTAGCTGGTAGTAGAAGTAAGTGGAAGGACCTTAGGGAAACAAGGCAGTAACAAATAGAGCTTAAAATACTGCTGTGGGATAAGAGGATGAGTCGTGTTAGGATAGCAGCCCTTCTGTTGAGCAGCAACGACAACTGCGACGATGATGACACAGCTTCATTGCCCTCTCTTTCATTTGCTACATTTCTAAACTTCAAATTACCCCTCCCTATCTATCAGCCGCTAACATCTCCTGAGTTTGAGAGGGAGAAGAATAATGGTTCCTCGATGAAATCGTCGAATTCTTCGGGCAGGACTAAACGATCATCGCAGAAGAAGGTGAAGGAATTCATAACTGTACCCACGATGACAGCCACCTTCCCTTCGGGTTTCAAAGCTGACAGTATGCAGACTGCCACAACTTTTTCGACTCCCACATGGAAAAGGAGCAACAGAATCAACACCAACATCACCAGCACTATGCCGGGAGCAGCGACGACACGACCTTTAATTTCGAAATTGTCGTCAGCTGCGAATGTTCACTCACAATTGGCCGCAGGTCGATAGCTAATATCTCACCCTATGTTAGAAATACTGGAAAAGAGACAAAATCGCAGGATGACTGTACGTAGATATATAAGACTCACTTCTATATTTTGTTATGACATTGTATAACTTTAAATAATAACTATGCATAGAGTGCGCTTGCGGGCAAACTCAGCTCTGGTGCTGCAAATGAATCTTTATTATCTGCTAGATTTGCCGGCCAGCTAAAACATATGCTAATAATAATAGCCTATACATTCGCTGCCAAAAATGCAGCTATCCAGTGCGACGTTACAAAGCTAGAAAGAGCAAGCAAGCACCTAGCTGTGCAACAGCATGTACTGAGTGTCTCGCGCGCTACACCTAGACATACGGATCGGATGTACAGGTTTGCGTCTGGCGCTGGATGTCATCTCATTGTGCTAGCTATACGCACATCAGCTGTATGACGCAAGATGAACATACAAACATTACACATGTATATACATAAGTGTCCATATAAATAAATATATGTACATCTAACACATACTAGCACATACAAATAATGTGACGCTTAAGTGTACATGTAGAGCATTTACCAACGACGATTATTCCTTACATACGCGCAATGTAACGGGCTTTATTTCGGTTTTCTAATGAATTATGAACTTCTCTCATCATCTAACTCGGCCGTCTTTTGAATAAAATATGGTCGTAGTTACATCTTTAACTTTATTGCTTCCACAAGTTGTGTTGAAATCTTTTGATAGGCTTTAGATTCCTGAACCACCTCTTTTATTTTACCGGCGGTAAAAGCATCTGAGTATGTTGATCAAGGTGTTAATTGTTGACTTTCTATTTTATTTCTCTTATATTCGGAAATTATTTAAGTGAAACCTTGAAGGGGTTGAATTTTTGACGATATTTTCTTCGCTGCTTCAATCTCGTCCCTCAGTTTTGTTTCTGTAGATTATCTCGTGTTTAATTTAACACCTTTCATTTGAATGATTTTTCACCTTGTTCCTTCATTTTTGTTTTCATGCTCTGAAGATTCCAAATTTTTTTGCGAAGTGTTTGGATATCCTAACGAAGAATACATAAGTACGTAGTTGTACTTTAATTTGTATGTATTACTACTTTTTCTGAGGGTGCCTCTGAGGTTTCGTCGTCTATGTTTTGGCTAGACAACAGTATATCTATCAACTCTTGGCCAAAACCATCGAATGATTCTTGGATTGATTTTTGTAGCGTGTTTGAGAGTTCATCCACACACTGTAAATATATTTCACAACATTTCTCAGCCCTCAATCTGTTCTATTTTCGCAAGGACACAACGCACCTTTACAACTTTTGGAGATTCATCTTTTCCAACAGCATCTATAATTTCGACCTCGATCTTATCCATTGCATCAAGTGCTCTCTCCTCTACTGCAAGTTGAAGATCTTGAGCGATGACCCGAATCAGTTCTTCCTTCTTTTTCTCATCTCGTGCTGAGGATTATTCATTACACTTATTCCATCTCATTCATTTCTAATGTTTGATATTATTGCTACATTTTGCATCCGATTTTTGTTTCTTATTAGCCTCCTTCCCCTGTGCTTTAGATCTTGGACTGCAGATTAAAATGACAAGATGTACAGTCAGTTACTGAATCCGCACAGCTTCAAGCAATATACCTTTTCCTTTTCCCCATCTCAATGTTGTGCGGGCGAGGTTTTAGAGCTCTTGGGTGTCCTTTTTTAAGTTGTTGTTGAAGGGCAGTGCTGTCGTAGTTTTCGGATGAATTCTCAGTTTGATCCTCCACAACACCACCGGTCTCCATTTCTCATAATTCACCTTAATTCAAACTGAAACCACCCATGTGATTCCTAACGGAAACCAAAAACACATATGATTTCCGCAATGCGGCAATCTATAAGCCCTGACGCAGCATGGAATCTTTCGACGTTTAGCACATTCACAAAAGATCCCTACATTGGAATTCCGAAAAGCTATGATGCTTCGTTCCCGCCTTTTTTTTTGCTAATTTCGACCAACGACACCGATTTGCTGGTAGTGGCGGGAAAGAGTGTCTTTTCCAGAGATCCTCGAGAGATCATCTAGTCCTGCTTGGTGCTCCCTCGGGCTGTTCCGAGGATCGTCGCTTGGATGTGTGATGTGGCCTTCAGGAAGTTCCTGCTCAAAGTGCATGCTTTGCGTCGCCGCCACATTGCTGCTAGTCACACTGCTCCATGACAGCTAGTGTGCCATCATCCAAATCCTGCTGGTCTTGCCACTTCACCAGTCAGTCCAGCAGTCCTCACTAGAGCTAGTTCGAGGCACTGCGTTTCGTGCACTGCAAACGTCTTGCAACGTTTTTGGAAATGCAGCATTTCATCATTGTCTGGTTGGAGGACGGGGAAAGTGTTGGAAAGCACGGAACAGCTGAGTGGACAAAGATTGCACAAGATCAGCACCTTGAAGTTGAACATCGCATCGAAATTGAGACTCAAATGAACAAATGAACTCATGCGATGCCGATGCGCGTGCACCACCATTTTGTCCGAAAGCTAGCTAGCAAGACTGACACACGCACACTAGCACGTCTGGACGTGCTCGCACAGCACACCGCAGTGCAACAGATTGAGTTCCAATCTCGCAGAAGCGTGACAGATCGACGCACGCTCTCTAGCGCTGTCTCACCACGCAGCCACGTTGGTTGACAAGACACATGATACGCTAGCAATGCACGGCCAACAAGTTGGTGGTGCAGGAGGGCGCCATGCATGCGTGCACACACACACACACACACACACACACACACACTGATGCTCCAAGCCTGCAAGGTAATTCATCAAGCAAGCATGGCAGTGAGCCAAATTGCTGATGAGGCAATGCTTGGTTTCATCTGATGATGGATGATGCACAAACGTCGACACAAAGACCTTTTCTTCATTTTGTTTTTAGTGGCATGGTTTCCTAAAATTCATTGTGCATCATGTTCAACTGGTGATCTAGCTCAGTTAGTTTTCCAAGATTCTTTATCTCCACCGGGATACCCCTTGGTCATCTTTTGCGCAGACTTCATAGCCTTATCGGGAGAAGAGCGTTCAGGTAAATAAGCGTTAACAAGTTGTTATTATTTACTACCATAGACCAAAGCATATGATGTACATACATATTATGAATATATGTATGTATATATATATATATATATACATATTATATGTATTTGTGTGTGCTTGTGTAATATATCTTTTATAAAAGATATTTTATACTGTGTCTATTGTTACTGGTTAGCTGAGTAATAAAACTTACTTTGTCATAATAGTCTGAGTAGTAAGTTGAATGGTAGTCAGCGTAATAGCTGGCATAATAAGTCTCATAATATCGACTTTCCAATCTGATTGTGGGCGAAAAGGATAAGATAGGGAATGAAGGGAGCAATATAAACAAAATTTAATTAGAGTAAAAACGGTATCGGAATAATATGAATGCATATGTCCGTGCATCTGCTACTTCCTCCTACTTCTGCTCCTACCCTGAGCGCTTCGATAAAGCAAGCGTGGCTGTGAGGGTTACGGCATGTGATACGGCCGTGTTGATCGGCGAGATAAGCGCATCCGCCACTTTGCTTGCCACCTTATATCCGTTTTAACAAGATATTCATTCAGTAATGACCCAACTTTAGATGAAGATAGAAAGAGAAGGGCGGCTGCTACTACTACTATTATTACTACTACTACTACTAATACTACTGCTACCTTCACAGGAAGTTCTTGCTTGTACGTGACATCTTCTGGGATGTAGCGTCTGAGCATTTCGTATAGATGGTCATGCACACGGCGTGCAACGGGCTCATGTGCATCCGCTATGATGGCCGGAGTTATCACATTTGTCAGAGACGGTGTCAGTCTCTCCACGATGCTCTTGTTCTGAGGAAGGGAGATGCAATATGTTTATTGGGAGGGCGGTCCCAGTGGAAGAGGAGGCAGCGTGTGCAACGATAAAGGCCGCAAAAGAAGTACGCGCGATCCTTTGTGTTTCTATCATCATTTTCACACAGATATCGAGATAACAAATAGTGTTGCCCCCCGACAGCATCAACTATTGCTGCTGCTACTACTACTACTACTATAACGACATATACCAGGCGATCTTCCAGATAAGCGGGAAGAGGAATAACCCCGGATTGCTTCGTCCCAACGACTCTGAGCACCTCCTTGGCCACCTTATAATATTATGATAAGTATTAATACTACTATTCATCATCCTGTAGCAGTATCGACTGCTCCATTAATCAACGGCTCATCGATAATTGCCCAAATTATCAGCCGACGCCTACAACCACAAAACAAATTGCACCACGCATGAATGCATGCACGCACCTTCTCTGGGATGACGGAAAGAAGGCCCTGGATCATATACTCAACGGGAGCATCTTCACTGGCCGAAGTGACGATGGCAAACGCCTGTACGACCATGGCACCAAGCTTACCTAGAAGGCCCTCGAAGACCTGCGACGCGGCTTCTGACCGCTATAGAATGATTTTTTAGCAGTACCGAAGAATGGGAGAGGGAGGACAATACAGATATTTCGTATTTTGTATCATGCGTGCATCTCTCTCTCTCTCTCTCTCTCTCTCTCTCTGTCTGTCTGTGGCGCACACACACATTATCCATTCAATTCTTCATCCATATAAAGAAAGATAATGAAAACATCATCCATCATAAGGAATCCCGGAAATGTAATACGACTGGAAAGGAAATATCCTTTTTCTCTCGTTATCACATAACACAAAACAACAGTGAAAGCAGCAAAATTATATGCTCACACAGGTATTGTTATTACCATCATCATCATTAATATACTCATCTTCTTCATCGATGAGAGTTTTTCTTCTTCTTTTTCTTCTTCTTCTTACGTGAGTCTCCAGCAATGAGAAGTCGTCTCGCTCGTTGTAGTAATATCTATCGTTTTGTATTTCCTCTTTTACGTTTCCTCTTCCTTCTTCGTCACTATCTTTGCCGGCCCGACCTCCTCTCCTACCGCCATCTTCAGCAAAGTCATCCTTTCCTACCGCAGCAGGGGTGGTGCCGTTGAGACTAGTTGTCCTTCGCCGCATTATAATCACTTCGCTAGATGGCTGGTGGAAACCACTCTCAACAATTCGTATCATTCTCAGCTTTCTACTAGTTGCGGTAGTCGTTGTGGCTCCCCTTCGCTTCGCTCTCCCCCCTTCCCCCTCCTGCGGTCCCGAATCCAAAGAAAATTCGCAATCCCGTAGCCTCAAGAAATTTATTCGTTTCTTCTTTCCACCTCGCTTTACTCTTTCCGTCCTAACTCCTCCCCTTTCCTCCTCCTCCTCCTCCTCCTCCTCCTCCTTATTGCAGCTGTCGCTCAATACAAACAAATACGGGGCTTGAGATGGTTTGGCGGTACTACTACGACGACCATACTCCAGCTGCCAGATATCACTTATCTCCTTTAAAGGATACCAAGATGAAGATGAATCTTGTTCCCTCCCCCTTCTTTTTCCGACTCTACTTCGATGGTAGAGTGGGAGCAAAGCGCCAGTTGCGAATGGGACTCGGCGGTTTCTTTCGAGAATGGAAGCAGTGGAAGATGATGATACTGATGAATTTGACATCGGCGGTTGTGAAGATGATAATGATGATGATGGAGGACGGTATTCAGAATAGTAGGTCTTGAAAGAAGAAGTGTTGACTGCACATTGAACTGCTAGAGGTATCTCATTGACCGCGTCGTCGTCGTCGTCCTGTCGACCCCTCACCACCACATTAACGAATGCGACACGCGCTCGACACATCTACACATATTTGTAACAGGCAAAATTAAATAAAACCAAAGAGCAGAATAAGATTTCACAGACGCCAAAAAATATACAAAAATGCAGATGTGTTTTCATCATGATCGCCGTTTGAAGCTTACCTGTCTTAGATCTTGATCAAATCCTGGAGCAAAATAACGTATTCTTCGTGTGGCAATTTCCACCCGATGGTGTCGAGAGAAGCTGTTTGAGATTTACATTGATTATTTCGTAGCTCTCAAATAAGGCATGATGGTGTTGTTACCGGGATTGCTTGGAAAGCGCTGTTGGATGATGTTGGCCCGTTAGGATCAGGAAGTGCAAGAAAATGATTGGAGAGAACAAAATTAAGAGGCCCATCACTCCTTAAAAAAGGGGAGCACTCTGACTAAGTCGTCATCGCAATGACAGCCATTGTCCCCTCCCTCTCCACATTTGAAAGTTTCGAATATTTCAATTACGAAATGGATGGTTCGCTCGTGGTAAACATCGGGGATTCATATAATTTCCCCGCCTTTCTTTTTGTACATTTTCGATCTCGGTTTTTCTTCGTATACCGGAGGATTCGACTTTCTAAGCGTGAAACCACCTATGTTTTTCTTCCAGCGATTGCCCTTGTGATTCCGAACATTGCTGTTCGTAGACTCCCAGATCATTGGGGTTTATTGTCTGCGACATATTTATCTTTCAGAGATTCCCCAGAGATCCATCAAAAGATGGATCCCTTTCAACGGATGACAAGCGTTTCCTTTCGAATATCAAAATTCTACCGTTGTCAGCTAATGAATATTGGCATTAAATGATAAATATGAATATTCTTGATGTCGTTTTATAATAAGGATTTGCATTCAATCCTATAAAACAGAAGGCTTGTCTCATTCTTCGTCTTAATTAGAAGACCTAACGCCCAGTTCGTCCCCCCCCTTCACATGGCCTCACTCACCTCAATTCTACCGCATTTTTATTGAACACCGTCTAATTTATTGACTGAGAAGAATAAGTACAACATATTGTTCTTTTCATATTTCAGTTACTTAAAAAGTGATTCTTTTGTATTCTATTTAAGCTATTAGTTACAAGGAAGTAATTTGAGACTATCGGTAAGAGGGGTGATATATACTTGTTATTTTTTTTGGCAGAAGAGGCTTTCGAGTTGGTTCGACATTCTGTTCTCTACTGATTTCACAGCTCGACAACATTGAGAGCGTGAGACAGACGACATTGTTGTAATGTCATTCGCCAGTAGAGTTCCAGATTGGGCTAAACATGGCCAGAAAAAAAACTCAGAGATTCCAGAAGGCTACGTTCTTTACGGCAAAAAAAAACAAACATATGCAAGGTAATATTCCTTTTAAAAAAATGTCAGGGAGCAAAGGGCTACGCCAATCCCAATCACTACGAGATGATTAGCATAATTTTTAACATAAATGTATGCAGACCATACCGTCCCCATGGCACGTTTAAAGCTTTGGAAAAAAAGGGCGTTCTTCACACGGCGAAAGTCGTAATCGCCGATAAAACCAATCGAGAGTTGTATGCAGAAAAGTTGCACCATATATTTAATAATTTTGAGTATGACTAAGGATGATTTGATGCACTTTCAGGACTATAAGCCTGTTATAGCCCCACCTCCAAAGGGAATGATGCCAGGATATACAGGGTAATAAGTCAGAGCCATAATATTATAATACAAATTATCATACTGATGAACGAAGAAAATCTCGCTGCCCCAGTAGATGAGGTTATTATTAATTTGGATCGCAGATATATCCGTGGTAAACAGCACCTGTACGGAAGGAGTTATGGAGCTGTGTCTCGTCTTTCCGCCACAACAAGGTGCATTCACTTTTGCAGATAATTATCTTCCTAATCTGCGTTATAATGAGAGAAAGGAAATTAAGTTTCTTTTTCCTTTCCATTTTACAGCACGAAAGAAAAGTTAATGAACCCAAGCGTGCCCCTCGGACCTCAATATGAGATTCCTACGTTAGACGCGACAAAGTGAGAAATGAAGACGACAATAAAATTCAAATTGCTGGTGTACCAGCGGCAAGAATGTATAATAATATTGCTTCTACTGCAGGTTTGATAAAATTCGGTCTGCGCAGAATAACGCCTATCCCGTTCCAGGATATTCAGCGAGAGAAACGAAGAGTGAGCTTGGAATGCAACCGAGGAGAGTTATGGTATTACTGTAGTAGAGCTAGCTGCACACTTGTGGCCCTATTTATCAGAATCCAGCTTGTAAAACCACTATTGTATGATGTATCACATTAACGTAAAATTTTGTCGCTATGTATGGTACTAGTCTTCTCGTCGTGCTCGTCAGAACCTCAGTGAACTAAATCGTGGCGCGGAGATCTATACAAGATTCCGGCAAACTATTAACTCCAACCCTGTCCCTGGCCAGGTGATGTTAGTGCTTTATGCTTCACTTTTGATTCCTTTGAAGTTGTTAGTGTGTGTGTGTGTGTGTGTGTGTGTGTGTGTGAGTGGTCTCTGAAAAAGTCTTCATGATCGAAAATGGCTATCATACAAACGAACGTTCTTCTTTCTTTCTTCGTATTGTTTGACTTATGCGTACGCAGACTAAATACGAACAACCGAGGAAAGTTATTCCATCAAACATGGCCCACTTGCAATACATTTCTAAGTAAAGGAGGGAGGTAAATAACGCTCAATTCGATGTAGCCGTAGTAGTGGGTTGCAGTCTGATGCTTGACCCAAGAGATTGTGGTGGATAATTGAAGGAGTGGTAATGAGCACAACTTTGGGGTGATGTGCATTTTGCATGCCCATCAAAACGCAGCAAGGAATGTTTTCTCATACGTGGTGTATCATTAAATGTGTACCAAATCACACTGTCAAAAGTATGCAGAAGATGAAGCGCATGCTGCGCATGCTTAGATCTAAAGATGCACATCATTTGCGCACGCAAGCATGCATATGTACGTGTGTGTGTGTGTGTGTGTGTGTGGTCGTAACATTGCTAACAGCCTCTGCAACTCAAGACAAAGCCAGCCACCTGGAAGCCAAAGAACACTTTTTAGCGGTTTGGCGGGCTACGCTAGCGGATCGAGTGCAGAAATGTGCATGCATCATGCCATGCTAGCATGCCCTCGCGTGGTGCAACGTAATAAGCTACACTGCGTCCTCGATTCGCGATCTTCGACCATTGTTGTGGCTGATCGTTGACCATATAACCATTGTGGCTGAGCTAGCCAAATTTGCGACACCATCGACCGCCACAGCAAGTGCCCGTAGCGTGCATAACAGTCTGTCACCAGAGTCAACGCGATGAAGGGCCATGCACAGTCAGCGTCATGCAATGCAAATTGCACGCGACTGACGCACGCACATGCTAGCTAGCTAGCATGGCTAGATGGCCATGGAGACTCTGGTCACGCTAGCACGCCTTGTGCATGAGTTCTGGGGTTGCATGCCAGCCGTGTTGTAGTCCACAGTGCTAGATTCAGAGTGTGGTGCACGTGTCAAGTGGTTGTTCATGTTGCGCGTAAGGTGTTCACAGGCCGAGGCGCTACGTGCACAAGTAGGCAGGGGGGGGGAAAGGCACGTTTGCTTCCTTTTGAAGAGTTGTGTTTATTTTTATTAAAGATTATATTTTTATTAAATCGTGCACTGCGTAATCATTCGCGAAGCTTTCGCGAATGCCGCCGCACGTGGGGCAGCACACTTCCGGTGTGCTGCCATGAGTCCCGCCGGAACCCACGTGCCTATGCTGTATTAATATCTACGTTATCTATATTCTATATCCGCGACAACCCCTTTGTTGTCGCACGTGACTTGTGCCCGCGTAGTGGTACGCGCTACACCTCCCCCAAGTCACGTTGCTCCTTCCTTCCTTCCTTATTCCCTTAGACCTTCATCGCTTTCGGAACTTCACCAACCACCAGGTAATAGATTCCTCTCTAACCTTATCTCCTTTGTCGCTTACCCAGAACTCACCTTCGTCCTTAGGTTCGTGTCCATACCAGCCCTCTGCATCAAGGTCCCCCAGGACCTTATACCAGTGCTCAAAGGGTAAGTCGGGAACAGCTAGGTAGAGTAGCTGATATTTTCCGTCCTTTATTTTCATAGCTACCCTCTCCATATTTCGTAATCCAGGGTAGCCTAGATAGACAATCTTCATGCGCCAATCGTCGTTCACCCTGACCTTATTGTTTCCATATTCCACATCGAACTTAGGTCGGGGTCCTAAACAAGGCATTGCTCGCTCCCACACAGTAGGGTTTACTTTAACATCCTCTAGGAGCTTCTCACCGATATCATAATTCTTTAGGTGACTGATGTGGCGCAAGGTGACCCTGTTCCCATCATAGATGTAGTACTGCTTCCTCCCCTTCCTCTCGGTAACCTTTGCAACGCCACCCCAGAAGGGGTCTTGTTTATTTCTCGATCTCAGATTTACCTTGGCCCTAACATACTGTCCTTCCTTTAGAACTCGGCCATCGTACGGGACCTTCTCGTCTTCGCTCTCGGTATCGTCGTCGTTGTCGTCGCCTTCTTCCCTCTCCTTATCCTTGATACCTCCCCCAGACGTGAAGGTGTCGTTTACTAACCCTTGTATCTTGTCTGGTGTGGTGCTATTTATCCTGCTTAGGTTGGCCAAGGTGCGGTGGAGTCGCTCTACCTTGGAGTTGGACTGGGCATAGTATACAGGTGAGGCATCAATATTAGGGTGTGGTAGCTGTAGAAGAGAGGTCTCATTATCCACATGTAACTTCTTTGGTATCTTGTTTATGCTAACTTCATCAGGACCCCCATAGGTACATTGTTCTAACCG